>JAKWJD010001760.1:12971473-13101388 GCA_027705065.1 Solanum peruvianum
AGAATCCTCGACCAATAGCTTGTCTCCAAGGTTGTGACTATTATTTTATAAGGTTCCTTCCAAGAGAAACAACCTTAGTTTTTGCGTTCCTGATATTTTCAAGAACTCAAGCAAAAAACTACACCGATAAGTATTTTTATAAAGAGCAATGGGGATTAAAAAGAGTTGTCTGTGCCTAAGTTTTCTTAGGATTTATACTTCAAGACATATGTTGTAAATCTAATCTTGTGCTATAGAGGAATTAAATCTTGTTTTATTCAAACAAAAGTCTTAGTCAATTATTGTTACATGGTTTAGTGGGCGACATTGTTATTGCTAAGTCAAAGTCTAAATCATCTAGAGTTGGGTGGTTTAGTGGGCACCTTAATGTTGCTTAGTTGAAGTCTAATTCATCTAGATTTAGGTGGCTTAGTAAGAAATAGAATTATTGCTTAGTTGCTTTCTTTATAGTGGAGTTGCTACATTGATGGGGAAGGAACTTAGAGGTAAATTCCTAGGTTCCAAGGAGTTTTAATCTTAATTGTTTCTCCACATGAATAAATTGGAGTTGGGTTTAAATGATGTGAGGACATGTCATGGTTTTCATCACTGTTGAGAGCGAGGGTTTCCACGTAAATTGATTGTGTTATTTATTTTATCGCTTGTGCCTGCATTAGTGTTCTTGTTGTGTCAAGGGACTTGGTTCATTGACTAATAGTGGACGCATACATCTTAACTTTCAGTATCAGAGCAAAGTGTCACGTCACGTCAGATTTTGCATCTGGATAGCAGAGAAAAAGTCTAGAGTTTTGGTAAGGTTTATTGAAAACTCTAGAAGCCCCTAGATCTTTCTAGAAGGCTTTGAAGAGTTCTAGAAGGAAGACTAGATATTTTTTAGGAAAACTTTGGAAAATACTAGAAAGTGTAGAATTTTCTAGATTAGGGACCAAACTGAAAATAACTTAGGGACTTGTAAGTAATTATAAATTACACTTTAGCCCCTAAGAAGTACTATAAATGGAGGGGCTCTCATTTTTAAATCAACCATGAAATTTGTAAGAAAAATTTCAAGTTGTAAAAAGCCTTATTCCAAAATTCTCTAGGTCTTTCTTTTCATTCTCTTAGCATCTTAGTTTTAATAACTTACTTGAACTTACAAGATCGTGAAAGAAACATGATTAAGTTATCATGTGCCGCACGGAGCTTTAGTAAGACTCTAAGTCTGTGACAATGTGGTATCAAAGCAATGTTTGATACTAAGGATATGACCAACGAAGTAGACATAAACAGCACTAGCACCACCAACGTCAGTCTAGAGGGAGGAAAGAAGAATTGCAAGGGAAAGAAGCACCAAACGAGTAGTGAGGAAATGTTGCTTGACCCCACACTAAGCGAGGCGCTAACATCTCATCCTCCTTCGACCGCTGAAGAGAGTGACGATGACCGTGGCGTGGAGCCTATTGACGTCACACTCGCAGAAGAATGGATCACCACAATTGAAACAGCGAGGCAGGCCTTAGAGATATTACGATGGAATTTGAACGTGGCCGAAGGGAAGTTCAAAATTCTCCAGGAGTTCACCCTTGAGGAGATAGACAAAATCCACAAGGAGTTGGAGGGACGCTAGCGTGCCGAGTTCGAGATGAAGGAGTCTATCATTTCCTTGCAGTGTCGGCTCATGGTGGCATTGAGTACGATTGAGACCATGAAGGTCCCGATGAAAACACTCAAGGAAGGCTTTGAAGTTGGAGGATCATCGTCGCTTGAAAAAGATAGGGAGGCCAAGGTTGAGGCTCCAAATCCACCTACGTTCAATGGCGCCCGTGACTTGAAAGAGGTGGAGAATTTTATGTGGAACTTTGACAAATACTTCACGTGTAACAGGCTGAAGAGAGACGAGAGTAAGATCAACACTGCCGTGTTGTATCTTTTGGAGATGTCCATGGTGTGGTGGAGGCGTAAAGAGTCAGAAATAGGAAAGGGGCGTTGCACCATCAACTCTTGGGAACAATTACCGCAAGAGTTCAATAAGGAATTTTTCCATAACAACATCATCTATGAGGAGAAGCGCATGTTTAGGGAGCTGAAGAAAACTGGCACTATACGTGCGTTTGTGCCGGAGTTCACCACCCTCAAGCTTCAAAATCATATCCTCACAGATGAAGATATGTTGTTACAATTTATGGATGGGCTATTAAATTGGGCCAGGACGTAGTTGGAACGCCGACAAGTTAGAACTATTTATGAAACCATCACGCAGGCTGAATCTTGACAGACTTTAGGAACGAGAAGCCCGACAGAGCTAAAGGAGATGAGAGGTAGTCATGACCATGGTGAGGGAGATTGTGGCAAAGGTGAGGAGCAGCGGCCACATTCTAAGAAGCATGATATCTATAAGTCTGATGGTAAGAAGTTTGTACGTCATACATAGAGAGAAAAACATAGGTTTCCAAAAGAGGTGGTTGCTACATATGCGGTAGAACGCATGGATATGCGAGGTTCCCTTAACTGAAGAGCCTTAGTGCTATACTGCGAGAGTGGAAAGAGAAGGAAGCACATGAGTAAGAACAAGGCGCAGATATGATGTAGTTGGGTTTCATAGGACTATGCCGAGCTATCACTAAGCAACCAGAGCAGCTGAGAGTGAGCGGTGCACAGTATGTCGACATCACGATTAATGGAAGACCCTCATGTTCTATGGTCGACACAGGTGCAGAGGTCAATATCATGAATAAGACAGCAACGCCAAGTTTGAGGTTGGGTTACACTCCAAGTGACACCCAACTCATAGTCAATGAACCACCGACTTAGTATCTTGAGTTGCGCAAGGAGTATGCATCATACTAGCCAAGTGGCAAGGTGTTAGACCCATAAACTACTTGATCAGACTACTTGCAGGCATGACAAGGTTGGGCAGTTGTCTCGGCATGCATGGGGGAAAAATAGTGCAACAAAGGTTCAAGGTGCTTGGGTGTTGGCAAAGCTGCTTGAACGTGCAAGGCTTACGTGTAAGCATGAGTCATCAGAAAGGAAGTGTGTTTCCTTGACAAGGAAAGGTTGTGAATACTTGACGATGTCAAGACAAAGTGGTTCACATGGATTGGTGAAATATAACTAAGTGTTGGAGGACAACTGAAATATTCTAAGTGATGGAAGCAGCCTGAAATATTCTAAGTGTTAAAATGTAGGCTGAAATATTCTGAGTATTAGAATATTGTTATTTCATTTCGATAAGGATGTAATTTGAATTATGTTCTATCTGTTAGAAATATAGGTGTTGGAAACATTAGTTCAAATCCTGTGAAGACAAGTGTCAGACAAGTGTCGCTTGTAACTGCCATTTGTAACTGTCGCATGTAACTGTAATGTGCAGAAATTTTATAAAGGGTGGAAATTCTTCTAAGCCAAAGGAGAACGAATCTGGACTTAGATAAATTCGTGAAGCCTTATCCTTTATTGATTTATCATTAGTAAAAGGTTGGGAAGAGTCCCGTACATTGGGTGTTGTTACGATTATTGTTGCTTAAATAAAACAAAGTAGAGAATTTCTATACTTAGTCAAATTCGTATGAGTGTAAGGCTGAAGTTTCCAAAGAGTTGTAGACTGCCTGGGAGTGGTGTTAGATAAAAACAAATCGACCCTCTTTAAATTGGTATTAGAGCGTCGCTGAATGATGCTGACGAATGCAGAACTTCGAGACATAGTGCAGGGTTGAATCCTTTGTTGGGAACACCGATAAGATAATGGAAGCCCCAACGCTGGTTGATCTCTTGAAGCAGATTAATTTGAGACAAGAAGACGGGTTCAGTGAGGGAATACATTAAAGAATTTACCTCTGTGATATTAGTCATCAAAAATATGTCCGGTGAGGAGAAATTACATAACATCATTTCGTGTATGCAAGGCTGGGCTCAAAATGAACTTCGAAGGCAAAATGTCAAGGATTTGCCAGGGGCAATTGCTATTGCTTATTCATTAGTAGATTTCAGGACGACTCAAACGACTACTGATGTCCCGTCTACTTTGAAATCCAAGAAAAAGGATGAGAAAAAAGGGGATTGGAAAAGGGTGAGTCGTAAAGACTATGCTAATGATAAAGGGAAGTCACCAATGAAGGAAGGAAATAAATAAAACAAGCGAAGGAACAAGGATGGTAGTTTGAAAGGCTGTTGGACTTGTGCTGGTCCTCATTTGGCTAAGTCTTGTCCAAACAGAGAAAGAGTGAATGCTTTGCTTGCCGGAAAGGTGAATCAGGATGAAGAAGGAGAGGAAGTCGTGCGTGCTATGGACAATCCATTAGGTTTGCCTTTCAATCATAATACATTGGTTCATATTGTTGAAGGGACTTCTAAGACTTCAAACCCACATGCTTCATTGATTCATTTTGAAATGAAAATAAAATAAAAATATGTGATGACGTTGGTTGATACAGGGGCTACTCATACATTTATTGATGTTAATAGTGCTGCAAAATTGGGGCTTAAGTTGATTAAAAGTCCCTCCTACATTGAAACAGTGAATACTAAGGCACAAGCCTTTGTGAGCATGGCTTATGGAGTGTCTATGTCGACTGGAAATTGGGTAGGAAAACATAGCTTGATGGTGATGCCGTGAGGAGATTTTTAGATGATACTTCGTATTGATTTTTTAATGAAAATTCCAGTTTGTTCCTTTTTCACATTTAGATAGAATAATGATTATGAATGGTTATAATGCTGGGTTTGTGAAGGGTGTTCATCAATTTGGGAAAGGTAGTAATTTTTCAAAGAAGAAGTATATGGGAATGATGTTGTATTCTATGTAAATTCAAGGAAACATGATGAGACGATGAGAATGTGTGTAGATTACATGGCGCCTAACAAGGTAACTGTAAAGAATAAGTATCCGGTTCCATTGGTGCAAGATTTGATGGACAAGTTGAGCAAAGCATGCAGGTTCACACAAAACTTGATCTTAGGGAAGGCTACTGGCTGGTTGGAATCGCAGAAGGTGATGACCTAAGACAACATGTGTAACTAGATATGGTTCTTATGAACTCCTTTTAATGACATTTGGTATAAACAATGCGCCGACTACCTTTTGTAATTTAATAAACAATATGCTCTTTGACTATCTTGATGATTTTGTAGTCATCTATCTTGATGATATTGTTATCTATAGTCGAACATTGGATGAACATGTCAATCACTTAAGTATGGTGTTGTCTCAGTTGAGGAAATATACACTTTATGTTAAAATGGAAAAGTGTGATTCGCTCAACAAGAAATAAAATATTTGGGGCATCTTGTTAGTAAAAACCAAGTTCGAATGGATCCTAAGAAAGTGCAAGCAATTGTTGACTGTCAAGCACCACGAAATGTGAAGGATTTGTGATAATATTTTGGGTTTGCTAACTATTACATAATGTTCATTGCGTGTTATTGAAAAAAATCTTAATATAAGTGTTAGAAGTCAGTTTGAGGAGTTTGGAAGAATTTGAAAGTGAAACGTCCAAGACATCCGGAAACTAGTAAAAGTTGAACTAGTATGTCGTAGTATTTCTTAGTGGAGTTTTTCTGTATAGTTTGAGGTGATATTTTTTATTTATGGTTCCTACACATAGACTGACATGTAAAGGGTTTAAACTTCCTAGATCGACGGCCCAAGGACAAGCCAAAGGGTCCTTAAGGAGGACGCAAGCATGGTCCAATGAAGTTGCGTAGGCAGCCAAGATTTGAGATCCAAGTCTTGTCGCGCCAGCTACAACCAAAGGGAAAAAATCTTTCCCTGTGTCATGGGACCAAAAATAACCATTGTTTCTCAAAATTTTCAAAAATCTAGAATAAGACGTGCCTCGGCAACGCGCAACCATGTAACAAATTTGGTCGCGTCGTTTTTAAGTCAAAATTGAAATTGTTTAAATATACATTAAGTGCAGGGGTATGTTGGGTATTTTTGGGGGGTATTTATTGGCGGTTATTGAGTCTTTAAACCCCCGAAAGTCACCAATTAATCTAAACCCTCAACTCAAAAGAAAACCTCTCCATTCCTTCTCCCCAAAAACGTCCATTGATGAAACTTTGAATCTCCAAGGAAGAAGACATATTTTCCAAGTTTTTCTCTATCAATTTCATGTGTTTTTCTTCTCATAAGGTATGGTATTTAATCCTTGGATTCCATTCCATTCAAGGAGTCAAATTCAAATGGTTTTCATAGATGATAAAAAATATTGAATTTCCTATTTCAATTTGTAGCCATGAGTTCTTGCATAAAATGACTTTCAACAATGATTTATGATATAATTGATGTTAATTAAATTATTTTAAATCAAAATTCCTACTAGCCCATGCATTAGATGAACTCTTATTTTTGGTTGTAATATGGGTGATTTGATCATGGCTTTATGTTAATGGATTATTGTGTAGATTCGATTGTGCTATTGAATTATGTGTAGACATGATAGAATTATATATAGGTTGCCTTAATTTGATGATATACATATTGTATATTGTGGGATCATTGTTATAGTTTTGTTATTGGATTCCAATTGTGGATATGGGAATGGGTAAGAGCATTTATGAAGTGAATTGATCGAAAAAGCTAAGGAATGATGGTGTGGTCAACTTATGGTGTCGATGTTTATGTGCTATAATTGTGAATGAACATCGCCTTGTCGGCATTATACGATGAATTGTAATATTATCATGTTGTAGCTCTTATAGTTTATCAATTTGAAGGATTATATGGCTTATGTGTACGTGCAAAATGAAAGCATAATTTCCTCTAATTGGTTTTAAGTGACTAGGATAAACTATAGTGATGTCTCAACATGTGTTACCAGTGTCTCTTGCTAGGTAGACTTAGTTGTTTCTACATGGTACTTATAGTCATTCAAAATGTGATATGATGATAACTTGTATGTTTTGATTGGTAGACCTATGTCCATCTGCTTGATACATGAAGAATGTTAATATGAACATCTTGACTTAGCACACTTAAACAACTTTGTCATGTATGTGTATGAATAAATATTGAATGAAAGTCTACGATCGGTAGACTTAAGATGATGCCATTCTAAGGACGTCTAATATATGACCTTGAATATGTAAAGAAGGTCAATGACTTGGAACCTTTAATGTAGAAAGAAGGTTATGATATCCTTGAAATTGAAAGTCATAATGGTATGCCTCTCGTGTGAATGGTGAACTTAGGAATAGGTTTTTGTTGCAGCATTAAAACATCTTTAAGAAAGTCATTGATCTATCCTTGTAACTTTGAGTGGCAGCCCTTGTGGACTCACTTTTTGTATGGATATTATGATTTGGTAGAACTAAGAGATGGTACCTTTTCATATGCTTTATGTGAATGAATTTAATCTATGAGAACATGGCTAGACCTAGAGAATATGCTTGTGGTAGTGGCTCTACTTTAGAAGGAGACTAGAGTACAAAGAAATCCTTGATATTCCTTAACCATGTTTCTACATGGGATGTGTCCTTGTTCAACCCTTGGCAAGTAGAACACCCTCGATCGAAGTAGGGTCGATTAAAGATTCCATGCCTAGATAATATGACCTATGTCAGTTAAATTCTATTCTCATTATGTGAGATGCATTCTAGTGTTGGATAAGTTCTACAATGTGTAGGTAGTGGAATGGGACACTATCTGTAGATTGCAGGAGTACGCTTTGAAGGTTCTAGGGTGAGTGTTCCCTAGTTCTTCCATTACAATTACGTAAAGTCTTCTAAATGCTTAATTGTATCTTAATTGGCATGGTAAATGAAATCACTTATGTGAAGATATGTAAAAAAGGTAATTATCTAGAGTAGATTTTAGGACTGCTTAGGTAGGCTTGAAGAGGGTGTTTGGGTGTTGTCTTCATGTCTTACTTAGGTGGGTATTAGGGTATCTTTATGTATGGATTTAATTATTAAAATGGAATAATCTTATCTTCGGAATTCTTAAGGATTATTTAGGTGTATGGGCGGTCTTTTCTTGTCTTACTTAAGTAAGTCTTAGGATAACATTTGGTAGGAGGGTTACACACTTATATGGTATGATGTGATGTCAATGCTATATTGTGGATTATATGGAATATGTATTATATGTTTGAATGTTTACTTGTAGGTGGTTTTATGAGGTTTTTTTCAAAAGAGCATGAAAGTGTACCTTAAAGCAAATGTCATGTTAGCATGGTTTTATAGCATATCACCATACTCAGGCCTTTTAGCATGGTTTTATGGCATATCACCATACTTGGTGCATTCAATGTACTAATTCCATATATTGTCTCATCTATAAAGGTGTAAGGGGAAAGTGAGGAGTACATATGGACCAAGCTTGGTTTAACATCCTTTCAAGCAAGTTTAGGTATGTACTCAATTGATTTTAGGACATAGCTATGTTTAGCTTATATTTTTCAAAGACATTGTATTAGACTTTTATATTTTCTATTTTTTATTTATGGGTTGTGACCTAAGATATTTATTTGTCTAAGATAGGTTCAAAGAGTCTTAGCCTTTCCGATGTTTTCTATAAAAGATATTTTGAACTATTGTTCTATTATTATTAAAAGTTTTAATTTCGCACTACTTTTCATATATATATATATATATTATATATATATATATATATATATATATATCTATATATATATATATATATATATATATATATATATATATATGTCTAAGGGCTTTTTGAAGGCCTCCGAGAGGTCGAGTACGTCGTGTGACGTCTTAAAGAATGCCCTAACTTCAAGGGTGTACTTTGGGTCGTGAAAAACTATGTATTAGACCATAAGGTTATGAAGTAGTATTTAGGAATCCAAAGTCTCATTAAAGCCAAGTCTAGTAATGTCTTGTTCATCGGTGTGAGCCGCGATACATATATGAGCGAAAGGCTATAGTATGATAGAGCTTCACTTTCTTCATTAATCTTGTGTCATGCCATAGAGTTGAGGTTATAAGTGTATTTTTCGAATCTCTTCTCTTGTTCTTATAGAGTGTGACTACAAGAAGGATGGTCGCAAAAATATAGGAAGAGGAAGGGGTGAATGAGAAAGTTTCTCCTGAAGGTGGACTAGTTCTGCAAGGTGTTCAAGTTCCTCAAGGTGATCAAGTCCCTATAGTTGATGAATATAATGAGGTTTCGGTGGATCCCTTGGGCATAATTAATGGGGAGATTAGGTAGGATCTTCTCGCCTTATGCCGAGCCATGACAACTTATTTGAATAGGGTTGTTGAGCCTACGATGAATGTAGTACCATGACCTCTAGGTTGAGGGACATTGTGAGGATGAATCCTCCCATCTTCCATGTCTCTAAGATGGGAGACGATACCCAAGACTTTTTGGATGAAGTTTATAATATAGTTCAAGCTATGGGAGTGACTTCTAGGGAGAAGGCAGAGTTTGCTTTGTACCAGTTGAAAAAGGTTGCTCAAGTGTAGCTCACTCAATAGAAATAAAATAGGCCAGTTGATTCCTATAAAGTGGGAAGAGTTTAAAGAGGCATTCTTAGGAAAGTATTTTTCCCGAGAAAGGAGGAAGGTGAAGTTTGAGAAGTTCATAAACCTTAGGTAAGGTAGCATGAGCGTTGAAGAGTATTCTTTGAAGTTTACCCTATTGTCTAGGTATTCTCCATCCATGGTGTCTAACCCTAGGGATGAGATGAGTAGGTTTGTTCCTGGTGTTTCGGATACTGTGAAAGAAGAGTGTCGTATGTCTATGCTTCATGGTGACATGACTCTATCTAGGCTTATGGTGTATGCTCAATCCATTGAACAGTGTAAGATAGGGAGGAGGACTAAAGATGCTAAGAAGGGGACAACCGATGATCAAGTTCAACCTAAGTAAGTCTAAGAAGAGGGATCCAAATCAAGATTGTTCTAGTTTTCTTAAGACAAACTATAATAGAGGTAGTGGTTCTCAAGGTGTTAAGCCTACATGTGCTACTTGTCGGAAGAAGCATTTTGGAAAGTGTTTAGCCGGTATTAGGGGTTGCGTTGATTGTTGTAAGGATGATCATAATGTGACAGATTGTCCTACTACTGCCGCTAGAGGAAGAGAGGCCAAGAAAGTTATTCTTAATGCTCCGGATCTTGGTGCTCCAAGCAGGAATTGCCTCTATGTTATTCAAGCTAAGGAAAATTCGGATGAGGATGCCACTAATTTATAGTTTTCTCTCTTTATTTGTGATGGGTTCCTTCTAAGTGGGGAGTATGGTGAATAATTGGGTTGTGGATTGTTGTCTATTCTCATTTATTCTATTCAAGATTGAGATTTAGAAAGATATAGGAGCATGTTGCATGTTGTTTAGGAGTCTAAGTGAAAATAAGTTGAATTAATTTCCTTGCTTTGTGCATTTTCATGAGGTTATGTTTATGTGGTAAAATGACCTTATATAATTTTGTCTCTCGTATTATCATGTCTTTATAATGAATTGCTTAAAAGTTGCATTAGTGAACTAGTGAGCATGTTTTACTATATGGTATTTGAAATTATTACGTAATTTAATTTTTATGAGAAATAGTTATAGACTGTATACAAATGATGTGTATGATAATGATAAAATTTTGAGGACATTTCTCCTATATGAAGTCAAAAGGTAGTGTCTTATGCAGGATAAGTTGCAGATCTAGTTCATATTTCCTTGTCGCGTTTTGAGTCTCTTAAGTATGTGGAGTTGACGTTCCTCCTATTTTTGTGCATTGGTGTGCTATTGTTTTGAGTTGCTAGTCTTCAGTCTTTATCTCTTCTTGATGTTGTTGAAAGTGTAACAAGTTTCCTTCGACGACGAATGTTGACCAAGTGGAGAAGAATGTAACACCCTTCAAAACGGAGTTAGGTTAAAATAGAGACTAACAAGTGTTTCATAAGTTGTTAAGGTATTAAAATGATGAATATAAGTGTTAGAAGTCAGTTTGAGTAGTTTTGAAGTGAAACGTCCAAGACGTCTGGAAAGTAGTTTAAAATGGACTAGTGTGTCATAGTGTTTTGTCGTGGAGTTTTGGAGTATAGTTTGAGGATAAAATTCAGTATACATGGTTTATACACATATACTGATATATAAAGGGTATATATGTCCAGGAATGACGCCCCAAGAACCAGCCAAAGGATCCTTGAGAAGGACCCAAACGTTGGCCAAAGAAGCTGTCGAGGCAACTAAGATCTGAAGTTCAAGGTGCATCGCACCAGCTACACTCAAAGGGAAAACATTTCACTGTGACACAGGGCCAAGATGAATCATTCTATCTCAAAAATTTCAAGAACCAAGAATTGGAAGTGCCTCCACGACGCGCAGCCACATCCAAGATTTGGTCGCATTATTTTTAAGTCCAATTGGAATTGGTTAAAATGTCCATTAAGTGTAACGGTCTCTTGGGTATTTTGGGGACGACTTATTGGGGCTTACTAAGTCCTTTTAAACTCTAAAATGTCACCAATTAAGCTAAACCCTCAACTCAAAATAAAGCTTCTCCATTCCTTCTCTTTAGAAACCTCCATTGATGAAGCTTTGAAGCTCCAAAGAAGAAGACAAATTTCCCAAATTTTTCTCCATTAATTTTGTGGGATTTTCTTTACATAAGGTATTATTTTCATCCTTGGATTATCTTTCATTAAAGGATTCAAATGAAATGATTTTAAAAGATGATCAAACCATAGAATTTCCTATTTCAACTTCTAGCCATGGGTTCTTGCATTAAATGATTTGAATCAACGATTTATGATATAATTGATGTTAATTGAATTTTTTTAGATCAAAATTCCTATGAACCCATGCATTACACGAAATCCTATTTTTGGCTATAACATGGGTGATTTGATCATTACTTGATGTTAATGAACTCTTGGGTAGATTCGATTGGTCTATTGAATTATGTATAGATCATGATAGAATTGTATATAGGCTACCTTAATTTGATTATATTCATATTGTATCTTGTTGGATCATTGGTATGGTTTGGTAATTAAATTAGAATTGTGGATATCGCTACGGGCAAGAGACTCTCTGAAGTGAATTGATTGAAAAGACTAAGAATGTGGTGTTCATGATGGAAAGGTATTAAGTTGACCAAATACCTTCCATATTGTCTAGAATTGCTATCAAATTGTATTGATTGGTATGGTCCACTTATGGTGGTGGTACTTATGTGTTATAATTGTGAAAAACATGGACTTTTCGGGATTATTCTATGAAATGTAATGTTATCATTTTGTAGCTTGTATAGGTTTTCAATGTGAAGGATTATATGGCCTATATGTACATGTGAAATGAAAGAATGATTACCTCTAATTTGTTATATGTGACTAGGATAAACTTCATTGACGTCTCTACATGTGTTGCTGGTGTCTCTTTCTACGTAGACTTAGTTGATTCTACATGGTATTTGAATGTCATTGAATATGTGATATGATCATAATTTGTGTGTCCTTATTGGTAGAATTATGTCCATCTACTTGATACAAGAATGTGAATACGAACATCTTGACTTAGTAGACTTAAGCACCTTTGGCATGTATGTGTAGACCTAAGATGGTGCCCTTCTAAGCATGACTAATATAGGACATTGAATATGTAAAAAAGGTCAATGACTTGGACTCTTAAATGTAGAAAGAAGGTTATGATATCAATGAAGTTGAAAGCAATAATTATATCATTCTTGTGTGAATGGTGAACTTATTAATAGGTTGCCTGGAACGACATGAAATCATTTCTAAGAATGTCATTGAGTTATCCTTATTACCTTGAGTGGCAGCCTAGTAGACCCAGTCTTTGTAGGGGTATTATGATTTGGTAGGACTAAGAGATGGTACCTTTTCATATGACTTTATGTGTACTAACTTACTCTATGAGAATATGGCTAGAACTTGGAGAATATGCTTGTGGCAGTGGCTCTACTTGATAAGGAGATTAGAGTATAAAGAAGCTCTTGATATTCCTTAACCATGTTTCAACATGGGATGTGTCCTAGTTCCACCCTTGGAAAGTAGAACATCCTCCATCGGAGTAGGGTAGACTCTGGATTATATGCCTAGCTAATATGGTCTATGTCAGTTAGTGCATATTCTCATCATGTGGGATGTATTCTAGTGTTTGAGAAGTTCTACAACGTGTTGGTAGTTGAATGAGACGCTATTTATACATTGTACGAGTAGGCTTTGAAAGTTTTATGGTTATTTTTCCCTAGGTCTTCTAAGAGCATTACGTGAAGTCTTCTAAATTCTCAATTATATCTTAATTGACAAAATTAATGAAATGACTTAAGTTAAGATATGAAAATGAAAAAGATATTTATGTAGAGTAGCTTTAAAGATTGTGTTTATATGTTTGAAGAGGGTGTATGGGCGGTCTCTTCATCTCTTACTTAGGTGAGTCTTATAGTAACTTTAGATAGGGGTTTAATGATGAAAATGGAATAATATTATCTTAGGTAGTCTTAATTAGGTGATGGTATAGTTGTAAGATATCAAGTATAACTTGTTTCTTTGGGCATAAAGGTTTGTCGCAAAAATCTTTACATTGTTGGAGGTGTTTTCTCCTATTTGTAGATGCAATGAGGTTTGTTTTTATCTAACAACAAAAGAAAAAGTTGAATGCATATAATGGATAATATTATGTCTATCTAGACAATAACGAAGGTTATATAAAAATCTTTGAAGTAATCAAGGTGTCTAAAACATATAAGAGTTTGAAAGAACTTTTTCAATAAAACTTCAAAAATGCTTATATGGATTGAAATAGTCAAGCAAGAAAATCATACAAAATAATGACCCTTATTGTCCTTGCATTTTTATGAATAGGTCTTGGTAAGACAAAATTCTGTCTTGACCTACAGATTGATAATTTAACAAATAAAATTTGTCTATCATGCAATTTTATACAGTTAAATCAGATTCAATGAGTACCCCAATGATTATGAGATTACTTCACATATATAATGATTCAGTTTGATCTCAAAGAACGAAGAAAAGTCTTTTTGGTGATAAAACTACATATCTTAGTGCAATCAAGGCATTAATGAATCTTTCTAACAATACTTGACAAGATATCTATTCGCAGCATATTTACTGGCAAAATTATGTTTTCTCCTCAACAAAAGGACATTGAAATGGTTTTATGTACATACTTGAATATATTTGATGCACCATTAACATGTCTTTATTCTATTCTGAATAATTCAAGTAAGAGATGACTGGTTACACATATACAAAATATTTATATGAACTCCATAAAGCTCAGTCTAAAACTAAATATTTATTTGCATGTAGAGGCGTAGTAATATCTTGGTGATCAATGAAAAAAATGTTCGTGATCACTTCTGCAAATCATCTAGAATTAAAAGTCTTCTATGAAACAAGCTGAGAGTGCGTATAGTTTAGATCAATGACACACCATATTGTGAAATTGTGTGATTTTTCTTTGAAAACGAATACACCAACCACAATGTACGATGATAATCAACTACAAATGAATGTGTGCCAATATGATTGTTGCTCTTATAAATTTGAATAAGCAATTTAATTGCAATTATGAGGTCTTGAAAAAAAGAGTGATATTCAAGAATGTATTCAGATAAGCTCAAAGTCTCGTCATATCCATAAAATGATAAAAGGATATATTAGAATGGGTGCAATCATACAACATTTTTAAAAATGTGATTTCATCACAAAGACATTGTTAATATAAAAATTTCAGAAGTCAGTGTACAACATTAAAGACATCATCATTAAGTGATGTTTTAAACAATGGGAGTATATTACACGTTGCACTCTTTTTTCCTTGACCGAGGTTTCATTCCACTGTGTTTTCCTTGCTAGGTTTTTCATGAGACGACAAATAATGCGTAATACAAGATATGTGTACATGTTTTCCATCACTAGATTTTTTTTCCCACAAAATGTTTTTCTAGTATGAGTTTAACGAGGCACATTGTCCGGAGACATCCAAGGGGTGGTATTATGTCACGACCCAAAACCGAGCCACGACTGGCACCCTCACTTACCCTCCTATGTGAGCGAACCAACCAATCTAAACCTTAACATTTCAATGTATATCAACAGAAAGTAATGCGGAAGACTTAAACTCATTAATAAAAACCAATTCAATAACTATTAAATTCAACATCTATTATTCCCCAAGATCTGGAAGTCATCAGCACAAGAACATCTATGATCAAATTACTAAACTAAGAGTATTCTAAAAATCTAACACAAGTAAAAGCTAGTCCGTGCCGGAACTTCAAGGTATCAAGACATGAAGAAGGAGATCCAGTCCAAGCTAGAAGCATTAGCTCACCCTGAAGATCCGGTGTGACGAAGACTGGCTAGAATTGCGGTTGAGTTGAATACGACGGCATGTTTGCTGCACTCCACAAATAACAAACAAGAAAACATAAAAGTAGGGGGTCAGTACAAACACAAGTACTGAGTAGATATCATCGGCCAACTCAAAATAGAAGACAATATATATCAAGTAATATTATAAAACCAACTACAATACTCAACATGCGACATTTACCATTATCATAACTCTTGGTCATAACACCAAGCACATCAATGAGGACTCACGCCTCCCCATCATACTCATTTGGGAATTAGGTTCATTAGATTGAATTTATAAACATATTTCAAGATTCATTATCTTTAATTCTCTTGTGTCGGTACGTGACACTCCGATCCCCTACTACTATGTGTCGGAACGTGACACTGCGATCCCCTAATTCTACGTGTCGGTTCGTGACACCCGATCCCCTAATCTACGTGTCGGTTCGTGACACCCGATCCCCTAATCTACGTATCGGTTCGTGACAACCGATCCTCTAAATCTACGTGTCGGTTCGTGACACCCGATCCCTTAATTCTATGTGTCGGAACGTGACACTCCGATCCCCTAATCTCATTCTATCAATTCATCAAGCCTTCCCTTATACCCAGGCATCATCATTCTCATTACTTTAGTTCATCAAACCTTCTCTTTTACCAAGGCATCATCATTAACAAAGAGATTAGGGTTTTTCAAGATTTGGGATTCAATAGCTTCATCATGCTTATTTTATCACAATTATATAATCACATTCATGCAAGCATACAATTAAGCATATAGAAGATGAGATAATATTACCAACACATATCATTCGCTATTAAGAGTCTACTACGAATAGCATGAAAACCATAACCTACCTCTACCGAAGATTAGTGATCAAGCAAGCAATTTCCCAGAGCTTTGTTTTCTCTCTTCCTCGTTCGATCGATCCTCTCTCTCTCTCTCTTGTTCTTTTTATTTTTCTTATTCAAACCCTCTTTCTTTTACCCTAATTAGCATATAATTAAGAATAAAAGATGGCAATAATAACCCACTAATTAACTTAAGGTTACTATTTTAACCCAAGTAATTAGACTCATTAACATTAACCCACTAACTGTATAATTAAAGCAGGAATAGTCCAAAACGTCCCTTAAAACATTTAAAGAAATCCGACCCAGACTGGGATTATGCAACCTGTGACGGCCCGTCGTGCCTCCGACGGTCCGTCCTGCAGGTCGTCGCAAAGTTCAGAGACTCAATTTCCACCAAAGAGTCTGTGACGGTCCGTCCTGCCATATCGTCATGAAGTTCAGAGAGTTGATTTCAGTACCCAATTTCAGAATTTCTAAGTGTTTTGAAACGAGACCCTGCGACGGTCCAACGTGCCCATGACGGTCCGTTGTGGGGTCCGTCGTCTCAGCCAGTTTTCCAGAAATAAAATCTGCTGCTCAAAATGACTAAACAAGTCGTTACAATAGATACCAATATACCCATCGTTCATCCTCGAACGATAACAAGAAGAAAAACAAGGGCGAGAAGGAGTACCTGAATCTTTAAACAGATGTGGGTATCTTTCTTGCATATCGGCCTCCTTCTCCCAAGTGGCTTCTTCACCGCCGATTCTTCCATTGCACCTTGATGGATGCAATCTCCCTTGACCTCAACTTGCGAACTTCTCTATCTAAAATAGCAACAGGCTCCTCCTTATAAGACAAATTTTTCATCAGCAGAACCGAATCCCAAGGAATGATGTAGTTTCCATCCCCATGATATCTTTTCAACATAGACACATGAAATACCGGATGCACTCCGGACAGCCCTAGAGGCAAGGCTAACTCATAAGCCACCTCCCCTACTCGCTTAAGTACTTCAAAGGGACCAATATACCTTGGGCTTATTTAGTTACTCTTTTACCAAACCGCATCACCCCTTTCATGGGCGAAACCTTCAACAAGACTTGTTCACCCTCCATGAACTCTAAGTCTCTAACCTTTCGATCTGCATATTCTTTTGCCTACTTTGCGCCACTAGAATCTTTTCTTGAATGCACTTCACTTTATCTAACGAATCCCTCAAAAGGTCAGTACCCCAAGGTCTAACCTCAAATGCATCAAACCACCCAATGGGAGACCTACATCTCCTCTCATACAATGCTTCGAATGGAGCCATATCAATGCTTGAGTGATAGCTATTGTTGTACGAAAATTCTGCTAAGGTAAGAAGCTATCCAATGACCACCAAATTCTATCACGCATGCACAAAGCATATCCTCCAACACTTGAATCGTTCGCTCAGACTGACCATCGGTCTGAGGATGGAATGCGGTACTTAGATCCAACCTAGTACCCAATTCTGCATGCAATGTTTTCCAAAACTTAGAAGTAAACTGCGTACCTCTATCTGATATGATGGAGAGTGGAACTCCATGCAATCGAACAATTTCTGAGATGTAAATTTTGGCTAACTTCTCTGCATTGTAAGTCACCTTGACCGGAATGAAATAAGCAGACTTAGTTAACCTATCAACAATCAACCAAATAGAGTCATATTTACCCATTGTCTTTGGAAGACCAACCACGAAATCCATTGCAATTCTCTCCCACTTCCATTCAGGAATGGGCATTCTCTGAAGTGTTCCTCCGTGCCTCTGGTGTTCATACTTTACTTGTTGACAGTTTGGACATTTGGCAATAAAATCAACAATATCACGCTTCATTCTACTCCACCAAAAGTGTTGCTTTAGGTCACGGTACATCTTGGTTGCACCCGGATGTATAAAATACCTTGAACAATGAGCCTCTGTCAGAATAGTGTTGATCAAATCATCAACGCGGGGTACACATACCCTCCCCTTAATCCTCAACACACCTTCCTCATCGATTGTTGCTTCTTTAGCCTCTCCTTGCAACACTTTATCTCGGATCCGGATCAATTTCTCATCATTAAACTGATTTCCCTTAATCTTGTCAAGGAAGGAAGATCTTGCCTCCACAAAAGCCAAAAATCCTCCCTTCTCATTTACTTCTAACCTCATAAGGTCATTAGCCAGAATCTGAACTTCTCTAGCCAATGGGCGCCTAGAAGCTTGCAAGTGAGCTAGACTTCCCATGCTTCCCGCCTTTCTACTTAAAGCATCCGCCACAACATTCGCCTTCCCCGGATGATACAAAATAGTGATATCGTAGTCCTTCAGTAGTTCCATCCATCTCCTTTGTCTCAAGTTCAAATATTTCTGAGTAAAGACATACTGTAGGCTACAATGATCCATATAAACTTCGCACTTAACCCCATATAAATAGTGCCTCCATTGCTTTAATGCGAATACTACCACGGCCAATTCCAAATCAGGGTCGGATAGTTACGTTCATGCACCTTTAATTGTCTTGAAGCATAAGCAATCATATTTTCTCTTGCATTAGCACTGCACCCAACCCAGATAGGATGCATCACAATAAACAATGAAGTTCTTACCCTCTACTGGCAAGGTAAGGATAGGTGCGGTAGTCAACAAAGTCTTGAGTTTCTGAAAGCTTTCTTCACACTCATCCGACCATACAAATGGAACATTCTATTAGTCAAGTTCGTCAATTGGGACGCAATAGAAGAGAATCCTTGAAAAATCGGCGGTGGTAGTAGCTAGCTAACCCGACAAAGCTCCTTATTTCTGACACATTAGTAGGTCTTACCCAATTCTTCACTGTCTCAATCTTAGAAGGATCCACCATCACTCCATCCTTAGAAACCACGTGCCCCAAGAAGGACACTGCATCTAGCCAAAACTCACACTTAGAGAACTTGGCATAAAGCTTTTTCTCCCTCAACATTTCCAATACAATTCTCAAATGCTCCTCATGTACCTTCTTACTTTTAGAGTATATCAGTATATTATCGATAAATACGATCACAAAGAGATCCAGATATGGCTTAAAAATCCCGTTCATCAAGCTCATGAACGCAGCAGGGGCATTCGTAAGACCAAAAGACATCACTACAAATTCGTAGTGCCCATACCTGGTTCGAAAAGCAGTCTTTGGCACATCCGTTGCCCGTATTTTCAATTGATGATAACCGGATCTCAAGTCAATCTTATAGAAAACACAAGCACCTTGTAACTGATCGAACAAGTCATCAATGCGAGGAAGAGGATACTTGTTCTTAATAGTTACTTTGTTCAACATCCGGTAGTCTATGCACATCCGAAAACTTCCATCCTTCTTCTTCACAAACAAAACCGGAGCACCCCAAGGAGATGCACTTGGTCTAATGAAGCCTTTGCTCAACAACTCTTGAAGTTGGGCCTTTAACTCTCTTAACTCCGCGGGAGCCATTCTATAAGGGGGTATAGAAATGGGGCGAGTACCCGGTTCAAGATCAATACAGAAGTCAATATCCCTATCCGGTGGCATACCAGGAAGATCTGCAGGGAACACATCCAGAAACTCACGGACTACCGAAACAGACTCAATTGAAGGTACTTGGGTAGTGTCATCCCTGAGATGTGCCAAGAAAGCTAAACACCCTTTGCTAACCATTTTCTTAGCACGAAGAAAGGAGATGATACGAACCGGAGTGGAAGTGTAGTCGCCCTCCCACACTAACGGATCTGTCCCAGGCTTGGCTAACGTCACAGTTTTAGCATTACAATCCAAAATCGTAAAATTCGCAGAAAGCCAAGTCATACCCAGAATTACATCAAAGTCAACCATTTCTAAGATAACCAAATCTACATAAGTGTTGCTCCTCACAAAATTCACCAAACAAGACCTATATACTTTTTCAACTATCACAGACTCACCACCGGAGTAGATACACGAATAGGGATGTCAAGTAATCACAATGTAATTTAGAACATTAGCAAATGAGGAAGTATACATAAGAAAATGTGGATCCAGGATCAAACAATACAGAAGCCATGCAATCACAAATCAAAAGATTACCTGTGATAACAACATCAGATGCCTCCGCTTCAGATCTCCTAGGGAAAGCGTAACAATGGACCCTATCGCCTGTCTGTCCATTGCCCCTACCATGTTGTGATGTAGTGGCTCCAGTTTGCCCGTCACCCCGGCCGTTTTGGTGACCACCTCTACCTCTAGCTATTGGGGGTCTATAACTCTGTTTTGGACAATTCCTCCTAATATGTCCAGTCTCCCCACATCCATAACACTCTCTGGAGTCAAGCATAGGTCTCTCAGAGAAGTGTTGACCGGTCTGAGGTGGACCCCCAACTACAGTCTGTAGTGAAGACTGAATTGGTCGGACTGAGTAACCTCCTGAACCCTGTCCTCTAGAGTAAGAACCATTAAACTCACCCCCTTTTCGAAACCTTTTTGATGTCGATGCCATGGTGAAGTCATCTGGCTTCACTCCTTCCACCTCTATCACGAAGTCTACCACTTCTTGAAAGGATTTTGCCGTAGCCGCTACCTGTAAGGCTGAAATCCGCAATTCTGACCTCAACCCCTTCACAAAACGGCGAATCCGCTCTTGTGGACTGAAACAAAGTTGGGTGGCATACCTGGATAATGCACGAAACTTAGCCTCATATGCAGTGTAACCGACATCCTACCTTGCTCTAGGCTCAAGAACTCATCTCTTTTCTATCCCTCAAAGTCCGGGGGATATACTTCTCCATAAACAAACTAGAGAATGAAGCCCAAGTCATAGGTGGTGCCTCTGTTGGTTGACACTCAACATGTGACCGCACCACATTTTGGCGTTCCCTTGAAACTGATAACTCACGAACTCCACACCAAACCGTTCTACTATACCCATCTTGTGTAGTAGCTCATGACATTCAACCAGAAAATCGTAAGCATCCTCAGATTCAGCACCCTTGAAGACTGGAGGTTTCTATTTGAAGAACTTACTGAAGAGTTCATGCTGATCATTTGTCATTATAGGCCCTGTAGTTAGATGAGGGAAACGGCCTATGTTTCAAATGAGGCATCCATACAGGGAGCCATAGTGGCTGCTGCATGTGTACCTCTGAAAACCGAGGTGTTGGTGCAGAAAAAACTGGAGGTGCCTGACCCTCATCAGATAACCCGCTAAGATAAGCAAGAACCTGATTGATCATCTCTGGGGTAGGTTGGGGTGGCAATTCCTCATTTTGCACTTGTTCATTCTCCCCTTCCTCACCCTCTCTTACTACTACTCCTCAGTTGGTGGATGAGTCACCGCGCCCTAGCATCAGATGGGCTAGGTACTTGTCCTCTTCCTCTAGAGGACGTCCTCCCACGACCTCTTCCACGGCCTCTTGCCGCTACTCCTCTTCGAGCTACAGCCCCAGTGGCTGGCTCAGATGCTTCTGTCTTTGCCCGCCGGTGGGTGTGGTGTTGGCGCCAGTCATTGCTCTAGTCCTAACCATCTGCGAAATAGAGTGAAGATGGTCAGATACAAATTTGTATCACCTAGATACCAATTGGATTCAAGTAGTAGCACGAAAGAAAGAAAGAAAGAAAGAATGGAATTTTCCTAAAGTCTTATAGCCTCTCAAAGAAAAGTAAAGGCGTCCCCCTACCGTTCCTTAAGACTCTACTATACTCGTTCTTGGGTGATGAGACCAACGAACCTAAGGCTCTGATACCAAGTTTGTCACGACCCAAAACCGAGCCGCGACTGGCACCCACACTTACCCTCCTATGTGAGCGAACCAACCAATCTAAACTTAACATTTCAATGTATACAACAGAAAGTAATGCGGAAGACTTAAACTCATTAATAAAAAACCAATTCAATAACTATTAAAATTCAACATCTATTATTCCCTAAGATCTGGAAGTCATCACCACAAGAACATCTATGATCAAATTACTAAACTAAGCGTATTCTAAAAAGCTAACACAAGTAAAAGCTAGTCCATGCCGGAACTTCAAGGCATCAAGACATGAAGAAGGAGATCCAGCCCAAGCTAGAAGCATTAGCTCACCCTGAAAAGATCCGGGTGTGTGAAGAAGACTGGCTAGAATTGCGGTTGAGTTGAAGACGACGGCACGTTTGCTGCCACTCCACAAATAACAAAGAAAAAAACATAAAAGTAGGGGGTTCAGTACACCACACAAGTACTGAGTAGATATCATCGGCCAACTCAAAATAGAAGACAATATATATCAAGATTATTATAAAACCAACTACAATACTCAACATGCGACATTTACCATTATCATAACTCTTGGTCATAACACCAGCACATCAATGAGGACTCACGCCTCCCCATCAAAATCATTTGGGAATTAGGTTCGTTAGATTGAATTTATTAACATATTTCAAGATTCATTATCTTTAATCCTCTTGTGTCGGTACGTGACACTCCGATCCCTTACTACTATGTGTCGGAACGTGACACTCCGATCCCCTAATTCTACGTGTCGGTTCGTGACACCCGATCCCCTAAATCTACGTGTCGGTTCGTGAAACCTGATCCCCTAAATCTATATGTCGGTTCGTGACACCCGATCCCCTAAATCTACGTGTCGGTTCGTGACACCCGATCCCTTAATTCTATGTGTCGGAACGTGACACTCCGATCCCCTAATCTCATTCTATAAATTCATCAAGCCTTCCCTTATACCCAGGCATCATCATTCTCATTACTTTAGTTCATCAAGCCTTGTCTTTTACCAAGGCATCATCATTAACAAAGAGATTAGGGTTTTTTCAAGATTTGGGATTCATAGCTTCATCATGCTTATTTATCACAATTATATAATCACATTCATGCAAGCATACAATAAGCATATAGAAGATAAGATAATATTACCAACACATATCATTCGCTATTAAGAGTCTACTACGAATAGCATGAAAACCATAACCTACCTCTACCGAAGATTAGTGATCAAGCAAGCAATTTACCATAGCTTTGTTTTCTCTCTTCCTCGTTCGATCGATCCTCTCTCTCTCTCTTGTTCTTTTTATTTTTCTTATTCAAACCCTCTTTCTTTTACCCTAATTAGCATATAATTAAGAATAAAAGATGGCAATAATAACCCACTAATTAACTTAAGGTTACCTCTTTTAACCCCCAAGTAATTAGACTCATTAACATTAACCCACTAACTGTATAATTAAAGCAGGAATAGTCCAAAACGTCCCTTAAAACATTTAAAGAAATCCGACCCAGACTGGGATTACGCATCCTGTGACGGCCCGCCGTGCCTGCGACGGTCCGTCCTGCAGGTCGTCGCAAAGTTCAGAGACTCAATTTCACCAAAGAGTCTGTGACGGTCCGTCACGCCTGTGACGGTCCGTCCTGCCATGTCGTCACGAAGTTCAGAGAGTCGATTTCAGTACCCAATTTCAGAATTTCTAAGTGTTTTGAAACGAGACCCTGCGACGGTCTGTCGTGCCCATGACGGTCCGTTGTGGGGGTCCGTCGTCTCAGCCCATTTTTCCAGAAATAAATCTGCTGCTCAAAACGACTAAACAGGTCGTTACATATTATAAATACAATGAACAAGTGGATTGTCCATTTAGATTACTCATGAACCCACATTCATGAATTTGTGTTCCCAAGGTAATATGAATCCTTTTGGGACACTGATGTATTTTTTATGACATTCATCAAATGGCTTTTGAGTAATTTCTCTACTTAAAAGTAGAGATATCATTCTTCATATAAGACAAACTTAAATAAGAAGAAAAGTTCTCTATTCTATGAACAGTTCTTTCCTTCTTCTCTTATATTATATCATTATGAGTTAAGTTATATAACATTAACATAATATTATGACTAAAATATACAATTTAGTTGTAATCATAGAATTCTGACACCACGCTTACAACAAAAAGATAAATAGTCATTGTAGTTAACAGAGTTGTGAAAAAAGTTAATTTGATAGATTATTAATTTAGAAGCTCAGAAATAATAAATTAGAAGACTTGAGGGTCAAAAGTTAGTGTAAATATTACATAGTTTTAGCATTTAATTAACTTATAGAAGGCTTAGAATAGGGTTTAAAATTTCATAGCTTAGGTTTTGTGTTTATGCCATTCTTTTATACACATTGAAAAAGTTTGTTCATACTTGTTTTTTTATTATAATTTTAATTCTCTACGCCTGAGTTAATTGTATAAAGCTGATTAATAAACTTAAAGAACAACAACTTCAAGTCATAAAGAAAATCACAGTTTTGAAGATAAAATAAGAATACTTTTTAATACTTTGAATATTTATGGGCATATGTTTTTTTATTTTATTCACTAAAATTAAATAAAAAATCCTCCATTTTAAATGCGTCGTTTACTTGGCTTATGTATTTTCCCATAATAAAAATGATAGTATGGATTTGTTTTCAACATCTTTTTTCTCATCTCTTTTGCTTATCACTCTCCGTACAACAATACATTTTTTTGTTTGTAAATTCTCACCCATCATTTATATTATTGTGTATTTTGTTCTTCATTAAATTAGACAGTATTATAGTAAATGGTTTTCAGTTTTAACAATGAAATTGTAGATCTCTTTTTCTCCTTTTCATCCTTTAAGTCCTCTCTTTATTCTTTCTCACTCTTTTCAAGTTAATACAAATTTTTATTTGAAAAATGTAGCATATCATTCATTTACATTCCATTTTTTTTATTACATACACATTGTAATAAATAATTTTTTCATTTTAGAAAATAAAATGTACATATCATTATTTTTCTTTCTTTTTTTATTTGTATTTATTTTTCTTGTCTCTTTTATCACTCATTATTCTAAAGTCAAAAGTATATTTTCTTTAATTGTGTGTTGTTTTCAATTTGTTCTTCACTCACATTTTTTTCTCTTTCTCCATTTCATTCTGGATAATGGATTCATCAAAACATCAAAAATTTGAGTGTAAAATTTATAACTTTTTTTATGATATATGGTGTTATAGTAGTGTGCTTTTCCCCTTTAATGTTTTCATAATGTGACTGAAGATTCTTTTTATACATTTTTCTTATGTAAAACATATATTTCTATATATTTCTGTGAGTATTTATTCAAAAGGTTTTGGTTTCATTAAAACATGTGTAATTCTTTCTTAGGGTCAATCTTTGTGAGATCAATGAAAATAAGTTTTTGTGTTAAGATTATAAAATAATAGGTCCTAACTCACTCCGTCGAATTCAAAATTATTTTTCTTTTTCTTTTTTAATTTTTTTTTCTTAATTTTTATATCTAGCAGCAAAATATATATTTCTTTCGTTTACCATGAAATTAATCAAACAAAAATACATAACTTTTATGTTTACATTCATTTTCTTGTGTGTTTGTGGGTTACAAATCTAATAAAAATGACACTAATTTCTGTACAAGTTCCTTGTTTCATTCCCCAAATGATCTTTTAAAAAAAACTAAATCAAGCCTACTAAAATATCGACAAGGTAGATGGATTTAAAATAAAGAAAAATCGTTTGTACTTTATTTACATTTTAGTAATGATATACATTAGGATTAAGTCTTTTTTCTCATATTAACCATGAGCTCAACTAATAATAAGATGAATAGAGACAAATTTGATAATTGTAAGGTCATGAGAGGACAAAAGTATAATTAAAGGATAAATTGACCAATATAAAATAGTATAAAGTCAAATAAGATTTTCTTTTTCATTAAATTAATATTTGATGGGATTTCATCAAGAAAATATTTTAGATAAAATAGTTTACATCGAATTAGTGAGATTTTATTGGTTATTCTTCAGGTCTTACACATGTCCTGATGCTTACTTTGTTAACAAGCGGACGCATGAGACTGTTGTTGCATTCGCCAATGATGTTGATATTTGAAATCTCATAGATGATGATAAGTTTGTCTTTTAATTTATAACATATATCATTTACTAAGAATAGTCTCAATGTGGCATGTAATTTTGGGGGTGATGTGAAATCAGTCATCGATATTTGAGTTATAATAGGCTGCTTAAGTCATATTTGTGTGTGTTGCAGGACTTTCACGGACTTTGGGTGAATTAAAGATGTTTCATGCATCACACTATACATTTATGGATTATCAATGTAGTTTTGGGACTTAGACATTGCTAAATAAATTTCCAGAGATGTTGATCCGAATCCTTCATCATTTAATCCACTTGGTGCAAAGTATAACTCTCACACAAACATGAAATTAAAGTGAAAATAACAAGAATATTATAATACTCAATCACACTAAGAATTGATACATTGAGTACCTAATAAATCATGAACAATAATTTTTTAACTGATACATACTTTATATTAAGCATAATAAATGATGAAAAGAAAAATAATTTGTGACATGCATCTAATATAGCATAATTTGAAGTAGTGAAAATTCATGATATTAATGATTTCCTCATAATAACGTTTAAAGCAGGAAATTCATATGTAAGACATGTAATTAAGGATCATTTATGAAGAACTGATTTACCATGATAAACCATAAATATCATAGAAGCCATCGGTTAGAAGAATTCAAAGATATAAAAAAAATTATAGATGTTTTTTACGACTCAATGGGTAAAGGGATATCCATTTATAAAACTCCTCCATAGCAAGAATGAAGAAACCTAGCTTGAATTTCTTGAATGGAGACTTAAAGCTTGGAAACATAGTTTCCTTTATATAAAACTTGAGAGACAAGCAATTGATTTGGGAGGGTTCTTCATGAATCCATGTACATTTTGATAGAACAGTGTTTCTTATAAGAGAACTAGAGTACCCCAGGGATAAATGTTGGGTCTGATTAAAGCTTGTTCAAAAGTTCCATTAATTGATCCTTAACCTCATTAAGATTAGTTGGAGCCATTCTATAAGATAGAAAAGATAGACTCGTTATTTTGAAAAATGTCTCTTCTTAAGTTGATTGTCCTCTAGTGATAAACTACAGAAAGGTCCTTCGAAAACACTTCTTTGAGTTCATTCACTATAGGGACTAACTAAAGAGTTGTTGTATTGGAAATGGAACCATTAAAAAAACTATATGGTTTATGCTACTCTTATAAATAGTCACCCTTAAATGGTTTATACCTGGAAGAACTAGCTCACCCTTGAATTCAACCGGTCGTGATCTTCTAAACGTGGTCTGTCAATAGTATCCTAAAGGTTCCGTATACTCAAAAAAATAAGAGAAGTGCAGTATAAGTAAACAACCGCAGTGTACTGGTATGACATGCGACTATCTAACTAAGTAAAACATATACTAGTAACCACAACATTACAAAAAAAAAACAAATACCAAAACATATATAATGTCATCATAATTCAAATCAACGAACAATTTCACAATTCCAAATAATATACAATTAAATCATTTTAGAGTAATAATTAGTCATTCAATAACCATCATCATTATATATGAACATAATCCTCACAAGGAGATACACAATACAATTCAATGATCCTCTCATGGAACTTAAACCCAAACTTTTAGTTTATTGGAATGTAATAATATGATCCCATAATTGTGACGGATCGTGGAAATACGATCCAATAGTTGTGTCGAAATGTGGAAATTTGATCCAATAAGTGTACCGAAACATGACAACCCGATCCAATAGTTAGCTTGCCAGAACGTGCCAATCCGATTCCCAATCACACACCACAATCCAGAACACAAGTACATAATACAAATCATACAATAAGAGGTGACTCATAGAATTCTGTTATTCAATTACCCTCATTTAAGACTGGGGTGATTTATAATGCAACATTCACATACATATATGCATTATAACAAAACAATTACAAATGTATACCACACCAACATGTAATCACAACCATTGCCTACCTCAAATTAAAGCTTGAATCCCCTTTACCACTTGAATCCTGCCTTTTGGATTCTTTCTTCTTGTTCTAGGTCTACAACAATTAATATCCGCAAGGAACAACGATCAAAGGTCTAATTATTCAGATTATAACAAACCTAATAACCCTAGAGAAAAGACAAGATCATAATCCATAAATTAGGCCTTTTCAACCATAATTGTCCTATCAAAACCCTTCACCATCGAATATACACAAAGAAAATAGGTTGTACAAATAGAAAAATAGATTCGGCGTATTAAAATCTTACCTTTTACCCTCAAGAAAGGTGAAAAATTGTCAAGAACGCATCTTGGGTTGCCTCCTTAGCTGTAAAATTTGAAAAGTGACAAATGAGGTCATTTAGGGGTTTATTCACAATTTTAAGTTGTGTTAGGCCCGCTACAACAGACCCATCCACTACAGCAACCAAAATCCCACTACAACAGCCTCAACAAAAAGAAATGTACCCCATCACGCTAAGATCATTTTCGTGTGTTTTACTCGCTCACATATTAATCCCTAAAGATTTAAGGTCTCTTTTTCATCTTAGATATCCACTCATGTAATTAAATTCACAATTATATATCTTATTCATTACTAGATTTTTATTATACCTTAATGACTCCAATTTCTTCCAAGTTTGGATGATAGGAAATTTCATGTTACTATGAACGAGTTTTCTTCCCCAATTCATTTGTTCATTGGCTTTTCCCTAACAACGAAATCAGGTCGTTCCATTAGATACCAATTTACGCATCACTAACCCCACGTGATCAACTAGGAAAGTCTTGACAAAAATAAAAGGTAGAGTAGTATATGAAACATCGAATTACTGGGGATAGTTGTCTCACACACCCTTCTTACCGAATCTCATTATTTCTAAGGGTTTCATATATCCAACCTCAAATAAACTAATTGAATACCTACACATCCTCCCTGACAATGCATGAATAGAGTCATCTCAATAGTTGAGTTATAAATATTGTTGTATGTAAACATAACTAATAAAAAAAATGTATCCCAGCAACCACCAAAGTATATCGTACACACGTCTACCACATGTTATCAAGGATCTTGACATAATCATTAAGACTAATCCTTTTTCACATAAGCATGATAACATTCTAAATCAATACTCACTATAGTTATAGGTGAACCTAAACAACCCAACACACACTTATAAAACCCAACCAAACATAGTTTTTAATAACATCTCCATCCCACAACATAAATATCTATTACCTGAAGTTACAAAAGTTTAAATCCTTAGCCATCATATACTCCATAAGAGATATGTGCACACATAAAAATCGACAAACCATCCAACAATACTATTTAAATTTAAGTTTTTGAAATTGTCGATTACCTCTTAAGAACAATGGAATTGGATTCAATGATCCCTACATTCAAGAAAACACAATCAATACATGACCTCAACGGCTAGATCAATGTTACTATTGTCGTAAAACCATAATTACACATGGTAGACCTTCCATAAACTCTCTTAAGCAAGATGATACATGTAAAACCACTAAAATGCTTTACAATCCTAAGAAAACACTACATAATTCATCTAAAATAAGATTGTCTTCAAAACTCAACCCACTCAACCAAATGAACGACACGTGATCTTTTCGTCTGACCTACAACTAGAAATCCATCCATAAAATAAAAGCACAAGTATGCATGGCTAGTGCTTAAGACTAACAAGCATGAACAAAAATGCAATAGATAGTCACATATGAACTTATCAAATGACATGAAAGGTTTTTCTAAGAATAGTCGATACCAGTCATTTCCAATCACTTGAATCAACACACATTTTGTAACGACCTGTTTGGTCGTTTTAAGCAGCAGATTTTATTTCGGGAAAAACTGGCTCAGACTACGGATACCCCGACGGACCGTCATAGGCACGACGGACCGCCGAGGGGTTTCGTTCTTCAAAACACTTAGAAATTCTGAAATGGTGTAAGAATCGACTCTCTGTAATCTGTGACGGACCTGCAGGACGGGCCGTCACAGATACGACGAACCGTCGTGAGCTCCCGTTGCAAAACACTTCAACTCTTGAGAATTTGGTACAGGAAACGATTCTCTGAACGTCGTGACGCAAGTGCAGGACGGACCGTCACAGACTCCTTAGTGGAAAATGGAGTTTCTGGTCTTTACGACGACCTGCATGACGGACCGTCGTAGGCACGACGGGCCGTCACAGGTTGCGTAATCCCAGTTGGAGTCGGATTTCTGGTTAAGTTTTAAAGGGGCGTTTTGGACTATTCCTGCTATAATTATATATTTCGTGGGATTATATTATAACTCAATTTATTGGGGGATAAAAGAGGTAACTTTGAGTTAACTAGTGGGTTATTATTGCCATCTTTTATTCTTATTATTATATTAATTATGTAAAAGAAGGAGGGTTTGAATAAGAAAAACAGAAAGAACAAAGAAGGAGAGAATTGAACAATAGAGGGAGGATCGAACTAGAGGAAAACACAAGAGCTTGGGGAATCGCTTGTTGATCACTAATCTTCGGTGGAGGTAGGTTATGGTTTTCATGCTATTCGTAGTAGACTCTTAATAGCGAATGATGTGTATTGGTAGTATTGTAAACCTGTCTATATGCATAATTGTATGCTTGCATGAATATGATTATGTGATTGTGATAAAATAAGCATGATGAAACTATTGAATCCCAAATCTTGAAAAGAAACTTTAATCTACGCTATTAAGGATAATGCCTTGGTATAAAAGAAGGCTTGATGAATTAAAGTAATGGGATTGATGATGCCTTGGTATAGAGAAGGCTTGATGAATTGATAGAATGAGATAGTGGATCGGAGTGTCACGTACCGACACATAGTATTAGTGGGGACGTGTCACGAACCGACACGTAGAATTAGGGGATCGGAGTGTCACGTACCGACACATATTATTAGGGGATCGGGTGTCAAGAACCGACACGTAGATTTAGGGGATCGGAGTGTCATGTTCCGACACATAGAATTAGGGGATCGGGTGTCACGACCGACACATAGATTTAGGGGATCGGAGTGTCACGTACCGACACATAGTAGTAGGGGATCGGAGTGTCACGTACCGACACAAGAGGAAGAAAGATAATGAATCTTGAAAGATGATAAATATACTCAAGTTAATGAACCTAATTCCCAAAGGAGTATGGCATTGAGGCTTGAGTCCTCATGTGTGAACTTGACGGTAATTGTTAATGATATAGTACTTGTTGTTGCTACATGTTAAGCATCATAGTTGATTTTCTAATATTACTTGATATATATTGTCTTCTATTTTGAGTTGGCCGATGATATCTACTCAGTACTTGTGGTTGTACTGACCCCCTACTTTTATGTTTTCTTCTTGTTATTTGTGGAGTGCAGCAAACGTGCCGTCGTCTTCAATTCAACAATAACTCTAGCCAGTCTTCACTACATCAGAAATTCAGGGTGAGCTAATGCGTCTAGCTTGGACTGGATCTTCTTCTTCAAGTCTTGATGCCTTGAACTTCCGGCATGGACTAGCTATTATTTGTTTTAGCTTCTTAGACATTTTTAGTTTAGCAATTTGATCATAGATGTTCTTGTGGTGATGACTTCCAGATTTTGGGGAATAATAAAGTTAATGAATTGGTTTTATTTAATGAGTTTAAGTCTTTCGCATTACTTTCTGTCAATATTATATTGAAATGTTAAGGGTTAGATTGGTTGGTTCGCTCACATAGGAGGGTAAATGTGGGTGCCAGTCGCGGCTCGGTTTTGGGTCGTGACAAACTTGGTATCAGAGCATTAGGTTCGTTGGTCTCATCACACAAGAAGGAGTCTAGTAGAGTCTAAGGAACGGTAGGGGGACGCCTTTACTTTTCTTTGAGAGGCTATAAGACTTTAGGAAAATTCCATTCTTTCATTCTTTCTTTCGTGCTACTACTTGAGTCCAATTGGTATCTAGGTGATACAAATTGGTATCTGACCATCTTCACTCTATTTCGCAGATGGTTAGAACTAGAGCAACGACCGCGCCAGCAGCGACAACGGAAAGACAGGATGCGTCTGAGCCAGCCACTGGGGCTGTAGCTCGAGGGGGATCAGTGGTAAGAGGCCGTGGTAGAGGTCGTGGGAGGACGTCCTCTAGAGGAAGAGGACGATCTGGTACTAGGGCGGTGACTCCTCCACCGACTGAGGAAGCGATAAGAGAGGGTGAGGAAGGGGAGAATGAACAAGCACAGAATGAGGAATTGCCACCCCAACCTACCCCAGAGATGATCAATCAGGTTCTTGCTTATCTTAGCGGGTTATCTGATCAGGGTCAGGCACCTCCAGTGGTTCTGCACCAACACCTCCGGTTTCAGAGGTACAACATGCGGCTACTATGGCTCCCCGCATGGATGCCTCATTGGAAATAGGCACATTTCCACGTCTGACTACTGGGCCTATAATGACAAATGATCAGCATGAACTTTTTAGTAAGTTCTTGAAATTGAAACCTCCAGTCTTTAAGGGTGCAGAATCAAAGGATGCCTACGATTTTCTGGTTGATTGTCATGAGGTACTACACAAGATGGGTATAGTGGAGCGGTTCGGTGTTGAGTTCGTGAGTTATCAGCTTCAAGGGAACGCCAAAATGTGGTGGCGTTCACATGTTGAGTGTCAACCAATAGAGGCACCGCCTATGACTTGGGCATCATTCTCTAGCTTGTTTATGGAGAAGTATATCCCAAGGACTTTGAGAGATAGAAAAAGAGATGAGTTCTTGAGTCTAGAGCAAGGTAGAATGTCGGTTAATGCATATGAGGCTAAGTTTTGTGCATTATCCAGGTATGCCACTCAACTCTGTTTCAGTCCCCAAGAGCGGATTCGCCGGTTTGTGAAGGGGTTGAGGTCAGAATTGCGGATTTCGGCCTTACAGATAGCGGCAACGGCAAAATCCTTCCAAGAGGTGGTAGACTTTGTGATAGAGGTGGAAGGAGTGAAGCCAGACGACTTCACCACGACATCGACATCAAAAAGGTTTCGAAAGGGAGGTGAGTTTAATGGTTCTTACACTAGAGGACAGGGTTCGGGAAGTTACTCAGTCCGACCAATTCAGTCTTCACTACAGACTGTAGTTGGGGGACCACCTCAGACCAGTCAACACTTCTCCGAGAGACCTATGCTTGAATCCAGAGAGTGTTATGGATATGGGGAGACTGGACATATTAGGAGGAATTGTCCAAAACAGAGTTACAGACCCCCAATAGCTAGAGGTAGAGGTGGTCATGGTAGAGGCCGTTTTTCTGGAGGACGTGGTGGTCGAGGCAATGGTGGTCACCAAAACGGCCGAAATGATGGGCAAACTGGAGCCACTACGGCACAACATGGTAGGGGCAACGGACAGACTGGTGATAGGGCCCATTGTTACGCTTTCCCTGGGAGATCTGAAGCGGAGACATCAGATGCTGTCATCACAGGTAATCTTTTGATTTGTGATTGCATGGATTCTGTATTGTTTGATCCTGGATCCACATTTTCTTATGTATCTTCCTCATTTTCTAATGGTCTAAATTTACATTGTGAATTACTTGACATGCCTATTCGTGTTTCTACTCCGGTGGGTGAGTCTGTGATAGTTGAAAAGGTATATAGGTCTTGTTTGGTGAATTTTGTGGGGAGCAATACTTATGTAGATTTGGTCATCTTAGAAATGGTGGATTTTGAAATAATTTTGGGTATGACTTGGCTTTCTCTGAATTTTGCGATATTGGATTGTAATGCTAAAACTGTGACGTTAGCCAAGCCTGGGACAGAACCGTTAGTGTGGGAGGGCGAATACACTTCCAGTCCGGTTCGTATCATCTCCTTTCTTCGTGCTAAGAGAATGGTTAGTAAGGGGTGTTTAGCTTTCTTAGCACATCTCAAGGATGACACTACTCAAGTACCTTCGATCGAGTCAGTTTCGGTAGTCCGTGAGTTTCTGGATGTGTTCCCTGCAGATCTTCCTAGCATGCCACCGGATAGGGATATTGACTTCTGCATTGATGTGGAACCGGGTACTCGCCCCATTTCTATACCCCCTTATAGAATGGCTCCCGCGGAGTTAAGAGAGTTAAAGGCCCAACTTCAAGAGTTGTTGAGCAAAGGCTTCATTAGACCAAGTGCATCTCCTTGGGGTGCTCCGGTGTTATTTGTGAAGAAGAAGGATGGGAGCTTTCGGATGTGCATAGACTACAGACAACTGAACAAGGTAACTATTAAGAACAAGTACCCCATTCCTCGCATTGATGACTTGTTCGATCAGTTACAAGGTGCTTGTGTCTTCTCTCTAATATTGACTTGAGATCCGGTTATCACCAATTGAAAATACGAGCAACGGATGTGCCAAAGACTGCTTTTCGAACTAGGTATGGGCATTATGAATTTTGGGTAATGTCTTTTGGTCTTACGAATGCCCCTGCTGCTTTTATGAGCTTGATGAACGGGATTTTCAAGCCATATTTGGACCTCTTTGTGATCGTGTTTATTGATGATATACTGATATACTCCAAGAGTAAGAAGGAGCATGAGGAGCATTTGAGAATGGTGTTAGAGTTGTTGAGGAAGAAAAAGCTTTATGCGAAATTCTCCAAGTGTGGGTTTTGGCTAGATTCCTTGTCCTTCTCGGGGCACGTGGTTTCTAAGGATGGAGTGATGGTGGATCCATCTAAGATTGAGACAGTGAAGAATTGGGTGAGACCTACAAACGTGTCAGCAATAAGGAGTTTTGTTGGTTTAGCTAGCTACTACCGCCGATTGTCAAGGGATTCTCTTCTATTGCTTCCCAATTGACGAACTTGACTAAGCAGAATGATCCATTTGTATGGTCGGATGAGTGTGAGGAAAGCTTTCAGAAACTCAAGACTTTGTTGACTACTGCACCAATTCTTACCTTGCCAGTAGAGGGTAAAAACTTCATCGTTTATTGTGATGCATCCTATTCGGGTTTGGGTGCAGTGCTAATGCAAGAGAAGAATGTGATTGCTTATGCTTCGAGGCAATTAAAGGTGCATGAACGTAACTATCCTACCCATGATTTGGAGTTGGCCGCGGTTGTATTTGCTCTAAAGCAATGGAGACACTATTTGTATGGGGTTAAATGTGAAGTCTATACGGATCATCGTAGCCTACAGTATGTCTTTACTAAGAAAGATTTGAACTTGAGACAGAGGAGATGGATGGAACTCCTGAAGGACTATGATATCACTATCTTATATCATCCGGGAAAAGCAAATTTTGTGGCGGATGCTTTAAGTAGAAAGGCCGGAAGCATGGGGAGTCTGGCTCATTTGCAAGTTTCTAGACGCCCATTGTCTAGAGAGGTTCAGAATCTGGCTAATGACCTTATGAGGTTAAAAATAAATGAGAAGGGAGGATTGTTAGCTGGTGTGGAGGCAAGATCTTCCTTCCTTGACAAGATTAAGGGAAAGCAGTTTAACGATGAGAAATTGATCCGGATCCGAGATAAAGTGTTACGAGGAGAGGCTAAGGAAGAAATAATTGATGACGAAGGTGTTTTGAGGATTAGAGGAAGGGTATGTGTGCCCCGTGTTGATGACTTGATCCACACTATTCTTACAGAGGCTCATAGTTCCGGATACTCTATACATCCTGGTGCAACCAAGATGTACCGCGACCTAAAACAACACTTTTGGTGGAGCAGAATGAAGCGTGACATTGTGGATTTTGTTGCCAAATGTCCAAATTGTCAACAAGTAAAGTATGAACACCAGAGGCCCGGAGGAACACTTCAGAGAATGCCCATTCCTGAATGGAAGTGGGAGAGAATTGCAATGGACTTCGTGGTTGGTCTTCCAAAGACATTGGGGAAGTTTGATTCTATCTGGGTAATTGTGGACAGATTAACCAAATCTGCTCACTTTATTCTGGTCAAGGTGACCTACAATGCAGAAAGTTAGCCAAGATCTACATCTCAGAGATTGTTCGATTACATGGGGTTCCACTCTCCATCATATCATATAGAGGTACGCAGTTTACTTCTAAGTTTTGGAGAACATTGCATGCTGAATTAGGTACTATATTGGACCTTAGTACTGCATTTCATCCTCAGACCGATGGTCAGTCTGAGCGAACGATTCAAGTGTTGGAGGATATGCTTCGTGCATGTGTGATAGAATTTGGTGGCCATTGGGATAACTTCTTACCCTTGGCAGAGTTTTCATACAATAATAGCTATCACTCCAGTATTGACATGGCTCCATTTGAAGCATTGTATGGGAGGAGGTGTAGATCTCCCATTGGTTGGTTCGATGCATTTGAGGTTAGACCTTGGGGTACTGACCTCTTGAGGGATTCGTTAGATAAGGTGAAGTGCATTCAAGGAAAGCTTCTAGCGGCTCAAAGTAGGCAAAAGGAATATGCGGACCGAAAGGTTAGAGACTTGGAGTTCATGGAGGGTGAACAAGTCTTGTTGAAGTTTTCGCCCATGAAAGGGGTGATGCAGTTTGGAAAAAGGGGTAAGCTAAGTCCAAGGTATATTGGGCCATTTGAGGTACTTAAGCAAGTAGGGGAGGTGGCTTATGAATTAGCCTTGCCTCCAGGGCTGTCCGGAGTGCATCCGGTATTTCATGTGTCCATGTTAAAAAGATACCATGGGGATGAAACTACATCATCCGTTGGGATTCAGTTTTGCTTGATGAGAATTTGACTTATGAGGAGGAACCGGTTGCTATTTTAGATAGAGAGGTTCGCAAGTTGAGGTCGAGAGAAATTTCATCCATCAAAGTTCAATGGAAGAATCGACCGGTTGAAGAGGCTACTTGGTAGAAGGAGGCAGATATGCAAGAAAAATACCCACATCTGTTTACAGATTCAGGTACTTCTTTTCGCCCTTGTTTTTCTTCTCTTGATCGTTCGAGGACGAACGATGGGTAAATTGGTATCTATTGTAACGACCTGTTTGGTCGTTTTAAGTAGCAGATTTTATTTCGGAAAAAACTGGCTCAGACTACGGATACCCCGACGGACCGTCATAGGCACGACGGACCGCCGAGGGTTTCTCGTTTCAAAACACTTAGAAATTCTGAAATTGGGTATTAGAATCGACTCTCTGTAATCTGTGACGGACCTGCAGGACGGGCCGTCACAGCTACGACGAACCGTCGTGAGCTCCCGTTGCAAAACACTTCAACTCTTGAGAATTTTGTACAGGAAACGATTCTCTGAACGTCGTGACGGAAGTGCAGGACGGACTGTCACATGTGTGACGGACCATCACAGACTCCTTAGTGGAAAATGGAGTTTCTGGTCTTTATGACGACCTGCATGACGGACCGTCGTAGGCACGACGGGCCGTCACAGGTTGCGTAATCCCAGTCGGATTCGGATTTCTGGTTAAGTTTTAAAGGGGCGTTTTGGACTATTCCTGCTATAATTATATATTTCGTGGGATTATATTAATAACTCAATTTATTGGGGGATAAAAGAGGTAACTTTGAGTTAACTAGTGGGTTATTTTTGCCATCTTTTATTCTTAATTATATGCTAATTAGGGTAAAAGAAGGAGGGTTTGAATAAGAAAAACAGAAAGAACAAAGAGAGAGAGAATTGAACAATAGAGGGAGGATCGAACTAGAGGAAAACACAAGAGCTTGGGGAATTGCTTGTTGATCACTAATCTTCGGTGGAGGTAGGTTATGGTTTTCATGCTATTCGTAGTAGACTCTTAATAGCGAATGATGTGTATTGGTAGTATTGTAAACGTGTCTATATGCTTAATTGTATGCTTGCATGAATATGATTATGTGATTGTGATAAAATAAGCATGATGAAACTATTGAATCCCAAATCTTGAAAAGAAACTTTAATCTACGCTATTAAGGATGATGCCTTGGTATAAAAGAAGGCTTGATGAATTAAAGTAATGGGATTGATGATGTCTTGGTATAGAGAAGGCTTGATGAATTGATAGAATGAGATTAGTGGATCGGAGTGTCACGTACCGACACATAGTATTAGTGGGACGGGTGTCACGAACCGACACGTAGAATTAGGGGATCGGAGTGTCACGTACCGACACATATTATTAGGGGATCGGGTGTCACGAACCGACACGTAGATTTAGGGGATCGGAGTGTCACGTCCGACACATAGAATTAGGGGATCGGGTGTCACGAACCGACACGTAGATTTAGGGGATCGGAGTGTCACGTACCGACACATAGTAGTAGGGGATCGGAGTGTCACGTACCGACACAAGAGGAAGAAAGATAAAATCTTGAAAGATGATAAATATACTCAAGTTAATGAACCTAATTCCCAAAGGAGTATGGTATTGAGGCTTGAGTCCTCATGTGTGAACTTGACGGTAATTGTTAATGATATAGTACTTGTTGTTGCTACATGTTAAGCATCATAGTTGATTTTATAATATTACTTGATATATATTGTCTTCTATTTTGAGTTGGCCGATGATATCTACTCAGTACTTGTGGTTGTACTGACCCCCTACTTTTATGTTTTCTTCTTGTTATTTGTGGAGTGCAGCAAACGTGTCGTCGTCTTCAACTCAACAGTAACTCTAGCCAGTCTTCACTACATCGGAAATTCAGGGTGAGCTAATGCGTCTAGCTTGGACTGGATCTTCTTCTTCAAGTCTTGATGCCTTGAACTTCCGGCATGGACTAGCTATTATTTGTTTTAGCTTCTTAGACATTTTTAGTTTAGCAATTTGATCATAGATGTTCTTGTGGTGATGACCTCCAGATTTTGGGGAATAATAGAAGTTAATGAATTGGTTTTATTTAATGAGTTTAAGTCTTCCGCATTACTTTCTGTCAATATTATATTGAAATGTTAATGGTTAGATTGGTTGGTTCGCTCACATAGGAGGGTAAATGTGGGTGCCAGTCGCGGCTCGTTTTGGGTCGTGACACATTTTGAATCCTTCGACTGAAGCCAACTCTTTTAATACGAACAACCGTCATAACCACTCCGGCCATGGACCTTACATTAAAACAACACTTTTTAGAATGAAAACTTGTCTTTGATACTTTCAGAATCAAGAGTAATAAACTTTACAAATAAAACCAAGTGTAATTTTTTTCAATGGCTAAATACTTGACACAAGTGACAGTTCCACACCTTACAAATTCATACTTTGAAAAAATATAACACAAGGAATCTAGATTTTCAAAGAAAAATCTGAATAGTAAATTCTACTATCCAACACAACCCACTTATCTATCAACATTATCTTATACCTCAAATATTTTTATTAATTCATGGATCTATTATTATCATGGACCACTCTCCATCTACCTCACATATCTTTTGATAAAATTCAATCTCACTCTTTACTAAAATAAAAATAAAAATAAATCACTTATCATCACACTCAAGCTAATGTCTGGACAATCCTTTCTCAAGTCCTTTTTCAGTTGTTTTTAACAAATATGACAGACTTGTGACCCTATTACCATAGACACCTAATCAAAAAATAAATCACACGTCTTTGAACCCAATTATATACCCCTATAAATACCCCTCTTTATCCCTTGCATTCAAATACAATATTCTTGTTGTTGCCTCTCATTAAAGGATGCACTACATACCACTATTATGACTCTAGATCTTTACTTTCTATTTGAATGGTGTCCAACCTTATCTTTTAACATTTCATACGATCATGTTACTCACCAAATATTAGAAATCACAGCCTTAGATACTTGCAATTCATAATCACTACATAAAATTTTCTCAGTCACAATATACTATGAACTCTTATTACCATTACACTCACTCAACACTGATTATTTCTACAAGTCAATATTTCATTGACATAACACCTCAAACTAAGGTATACTCAATAAAATCAAAGGAATAACCATATTTTAAACACATTTTCTTACTAAAATCTTTCATTGCCTTAACCCAAACATTCTCAATACAACTCTCATAATCCGTAACCTTGTCATTTTGGTTTTAATCCACTCCCTAATGGATTAAGAGAAAATCATCGATCCTCAAACTACGCTCTTTCTTCTTATCAAACAAAATAGGAGTACCCCGTTTGGGAACATAGGACAGATATACCCTTTATCATGAAGCTCTTGGGTTTGAACTTTAAACTCTCTCAATTTTTTTTATAACAAGAATAGAGTCAATAGAGAGGAATTCTACCTCAACATCCCGAATGTGAGACAATTATGCCAAACAATCCTGTCTTACCAGTTTCCTAGACCAAATGAAGGATACGATCTTAGCTAGATTAGTCTTGTACACCCCTTCCTACTCTAATCATTCCTTACCGAGGATCTCTAGAGTTTTCGACTTAGAATTAGAATTAAGTACAAAATATTAGGGGGACAAACAATTCATGCCTATGATTATATCATTTAAGTCAACATAACCTAATCAAACCAAGTCTGAAATTCCATAAAAACAACAAAACATATATGATATACAAGGATTACTTTAAATGAATCTTCAATTGGGAAAGAAACATTGATGAGGGCATAAACTATATAAAAATTAATTTTAATTCCCTGGGAAATTGAACTACACATACGAATAAGTAGACCCCAAATGACACAACACACTAGTCATCTGGTAACAAACAAGCATAGTACATATGACCCCAACATCAAACAATTAAGCCACAATCTTCCTAAGAAAACATAAGACGGAGCACTCTCAGCTTGATGGGCAACCTCGTTATATGCCCAAGTTCTCCACAAATTTAATGCACTTCATAACTTATATTCAATTATTGAGTATAGAGCTACTTATCAGGGTCTAAATAATGACTAGAGAAAATAGGAGAGACAGGGTTGAGATTCTATGTCCCCTTGTACTACTCTAGCATCCATCGTCCTGAGTTAGCAGCGGTGCAACAACAACACTAATCTCTCTACAACGGTATAAAGTGGACCTATGATATCCCCTCTTGAATGTATGATTTTAAATCCTATCTCGTATGCAACATCGACCATTATCTTGCTATAAAAGGGCCATATTCGTGGTACAATGACATAATTAGTAACAAAACATTCTCAGAAGAAAATAAATTCCCCTTTTACAACGCACCTCTTACTTGCTGTGCTCAGAAAATACCCCTTCAGTCAATCCCACGATACATAAACCAATTCATTCTTGTTAATTAATTATAAAAAAAAACCCCAGACACCAGGATACAACGAGACACTCACAGGATGCTTTATCAAGGCCTTTCTCTCACAACGAGTTTCACGATATTCGATTATCTACAACTTGCATAATTTCAAAGACCAGGCCAACATATTGTACATATCAATGCTAATACACACCTTTAAATTCATAGTTAATTCTAGAAAACTAGAAGCACACATTCACCGTTCCAAGTTATGATTCACTGGTAAGTCCAAAGTTTTATTTAATTAGTTTTTTGGAGAAACAACAATTGTTGATGCCTTTTACTTTCCCTAAGGCCATAAACCAATTGGACTATTCTTAATTTCAACTATCTTGCTTGGGTTCCATGTAGTTCACTTCGTTGAGATACCAATTTTAATTGGGAGATACCAAATAGAATCGCGAGATACCAATTAGACCAAACTCATATTACAAGCTAAAATAGTAGCAAGCGAGCACTATAAAACTACTAATTTCAATCAAAGAATTTAGTCGAACCCTATTATTAACCGTCTTAATCTTTTACTAATGATAAAAAGGCCTTAAATCAATCTTATAGAAAATCTATGCACCTTAACTGGTCGTAAAGGCCGTCTATTTGAGGCAGTGTGTACTTCTTTCCGAATGGTAACCCTATTCAATCAGAGGTAGTCTATACACATCCACTCTTGCAGGTGATGTTGTTACTACTTTTGTTTCTCTACTTTGGACTGTAGATGAAGGCAGGAAGATTCCAATTTGTATCACCCAGATACCAATTTTATTAAAGTCATCACTTGAGGTAGTAGAAAAAAATGATTTTTTCCTAAAATCCTATAGTCTCTCAATGAAAAGTACATATGTCATTGTAGTGTCCCGCAAGATTCTACTAGATTCATTTTGGTACAATGATATTAATGAACCTAGGGCTCTGATACTAACTTTGTCACTACTCAAATGGTCATTATTGACACCCACACTAACCATATGATGGGAGAACCACTACTACAACCCAAACTAAGCAACTAATCCAAAACTAAGGTAATAAAGTCATGGAAACAAGTTTAATTAACTAAACAAATGTGGAATTAAATATTTAAAATCTGAAAGTCAATGTAAAAGTTTTTTATTCAAGAAAAATCTAAGAACAAAGGGTAAAACATCGAATCTAAAAAAAACTTAACAAAAAGTCTGAGTCTGAAAGAGTGGACATAAACAAACAAAACTCAAGGTAGCTCGGAAGAACTAGCTCACCCTTAAATTCAAAAGTCACTGATCTTCTAAACGAGGTCTATCAATATCCGCCAGAAAATGCCCTGTACTCAACAAAAATTAGAGCAAGTGCAGTATTTGTAGAGAACCACAATGTACTGGTAGGATCACACAGCTATCCCACTAAGTGACACATATATAAGTAACCACAAAATTATAAAACAAACATATACCAAACATATACAATATTGTCATCATTCCCATTAACGAAATGTTTCACAATTCTCGACAATATAAAATTAATAATTTTAGAGCAACAAGTAGTCCTTCAATATCCATCATCATTAGGTATGAATGTAATTATCACAAGTAGATAAACAACACAATTTAATGGTCCTCTCTTGGAACCTTATTCAATTGGCAATCTGATCCCATAATTGTTCTAGAATGTCCAACATTGTCCAATAGTTGTGTCGGAGCATGGAAACCAGATCCAATACTTGTGCCGGAACGTGCCAACCCAATCCAATAGTTATCTTGCCGGAACATGGCATCCGATTTCCAATCACATACCATAATCACAAACACAAGTACATTATCAAAATAAGAAACAAGAGGTGATTCATTTCATTGAGTTATTCAACTATCCTCATTTACGATTAGGGTGATCAATAATACAACATTTGCATACATGCATGAATTATAACGAAGCAATTACAAACATATGTCAAAATAACATGAAATCACAACCATCACCTCCCTCTATTCCAATCTTGAATCCCCTAAGGAACTTAAATCTTACCTTTTAAAAAAATTTCCGCTTGTTCTAGGTTTACGAAAATTATTATACACAAGGATGAACAATCAATGGTCTAATTATTTTGGATTATAACATATCCAATAACCCTAGACCAAACTCAAGATCCTAATATAAAAATTATGTCTTTTACACTATAATTCTCATATGAAAACCCTTCCTCATTGATTATAAACCATCAAAATAGGTTCTACGGATCAAAAAATGAATCTGGGGTGCTAAAACTTTACCTTTAGCCTCAATAATGGTGAAAAACTTTCAAGAACTCGTCTGGACTCGCCTCGTTAGCTCAAAAAGTTAAATTTTCCAAATAAGGTCATTTAGTAATTTATTTATTACTTTAAGTCTCATCAGTCCCGCTACATACGCCCAAAATCCCTCTAAAGCGGCCTCAACAGAGACATAATATACCTATTCCCACTAAGATCATTTTTGGGAGTTCTACTAACTCAAATTTTATTCCCTCAAGTTGTACGGATTTCTTATCGTCTTACTATCCACTCACGTAATAAAATTCACAATTAGATGTCTTATTAATTACTTGATTTTCTTCTATACCTTACCGACTCCAATTTCTTCAAAATGTTGACTATGTTGGGAAATTCCAAGAAAGTACAATAGAGTTTCTTCCCCAATCCTTTCTTCATTAGCTTTTTCCTAACGATGGAATCAGGTGGTTATAAGGTTCAAATAAGTGTTTAGGAATAAATCAAATTTCACATAAGTACAAGGATTCATAGAGAAAAGTGTAATATATAAATGCGTAAACATCAATTTAAAAGATTCTAAACAGACTTGTGACTATATCATGGGAACCATATTGATCCTATTGAATTTTAACAGAATAGAAATTGTTGTTATGCTATCGGCCACTAGCTCTAGATGAGGTGCCTTGATTATTTAAGTGACCTTTTAGAACTATTGTAGTGTTAGCTGAGTTTGCTAACGAATATCCTTGCCCTTTCAAATGGCCGATGGTCAATCCTCAATCTTAATTAATAGAAAAGGGTCAAGCTGTAAAATAAGGAAAAATGAGAACACGAACTCCTAGAACTTTTGGAATGCCAACTCTACTCAGGACATGTCATACTACATCAAAAAATACCCACCAATAATGATAATACACTTTCTTGTATTATTCTTACAACACTTCTAACAAACTAGAAATTGTGACCACTAGTAAAACTACCTTGTGTTTTAAAGCATGGTGCTTATTTTTTCTTCTCTTTCTAAAGTAAGGAACTAGAGAACTAGTAGAATATGGGGTCGATATTGATTACTTCATATTAAACGGAGATTGACGACGACCCCCGGCCTATATTAAGAGTAGTCAACACTATCTATTCTAGCGCTCTTTCTATCCGTATCACTCTCTTTGAGATTTTCCTCCTTGATCTTTTGAGAATTAGTTATCAGCGGGAGATGTTCATATCCTCGATCAACATCACAGTTCTACATTCTATCATCTTAAAAATACGATGCACAAAGCTTGGATGACTGCAAAATATCATACAAACATTAGGATTTTAAATCTAAAAGTATATTTAAATGCATAAACGTTACATCTTTAGGGGGATAAATTAATATGGAAAATATGTCACATAAAGTTGGGATTAAAGGGTGTGTAACATAAAAAAAAAACTGTCCAATAAATATAAGGGAGGGAATGATACATGATGCTATTCTTTTAATTTTATGGTTCACTTATCGAGGGTCAATTTTTTCACAACAACTCTTTTCGTGTTATAGAATTGTATTAATTGTTGTTATTTATTTCGAGTGTTGCGCAAAATATAATGACTTTTTTTTATTTTTTGTGATGTACTAATGTACAATAATTAAATAATGCAATTTGTTTCAATTAACGAATGTCGGGAGGGATTGGATTTTCTAGTATATTGGTGGAATTGGTTCGATACTATGGTAAACTCTATTCAGGCTAAGCATGCTAAAGAATTATATGCTAAGGTTTTCCTAAATGATAATCCAAATGTGTGATTTTGTTAAATTCTCAGGCTGCAAAGACTATGGATAATGTGGTACATCAAGTCCCTTTTGTTTGCAATCATCATCACCTCATAGGGCACCATTTATCACGTTCCCATTAGGTTTTGTGCAACACAACTTTGACCACAAAAACTAGTTTTTCCTATTTACTGGATAACTAGTTAATACTGTGATATTACATAGTGAAATCATCCATTTGGTTCTTGAAGTTAATGAATCAAATGATTTCTAAGTCTTTTTGATGTTGATATACCCTATAGCCAAAGTATGTTTACATTTTGAGACAACAATAGTTTCTTTTAACGTTATGACATAACTGACAATATGTTATTCCTTACAGAATAAGGCAGAGAATGTTTAACAAACTATGAATAAGGAACCAATCATTAATACCCTTGATAAGGCTATGCTTCTGGTACGAGACACTGCTAAAAAAGGTTAGTGTTGATACAAAATACCTTAAATTTATGTTTTAGAATCGTTTGTGTTTGGCCTTCATATTACATGCGAGCTCGCTTATATAATTTTATGTTGACGATATTTTTCTATTATTTGTCATTCATGGATCATTGATCAAATCTCTACAGTAATGGAAATTTATATAAAAAAAGTTCTGCTAATCTTCTTATTAGGTTCGTCCACCTCCTGTATGCAAAAAACTCCTTGATCAAATTAATATCTAGTGATTTAATATTTTTCTCGTCATGGATAAATGAAGGTGGTAAATTGAGAGTGCATACTTATCATTACCTTTAAAGAAGTAAATGTAGGATACATCAGTAAGAATAGACCTATGCATTTTGTTACTTCTTGATCATTTTAAGCAATAAACTTCTTTTGTAATCCAATGTATACTCATGAGTGCTTTCCCGTGAATGGGATAACGTAAAATTCTATATTGTTAGTCTCTCTCTTTTATATGTTATCTTTTGCATTATTTTTTTATGAAACACGGAAATTTGGGAGAAATAGTTTTTTAAGAATCATCCTGTTATTTTTCCTACATGATCGAAGAATTAAAATATCTATGTTTTGCACAATTAATTTTGAAACAGCTACCCCAAGAAACTCTGTGTAATCTCATAAGTAATCTCTGAGTAGAGGTGAAGTTTCTTATAATGAGGCATAGAGGGTTTCGGTTTCAATACGGAGACGTATTAGCATTGATGGATTTATGCATTAGTATTCAGTACAATTTTAAGGTCATGAGCAAAATTTGGTATTGGTCATTGATTTCAATTAACATTATCCTACTGATAAATAAAACCGGCTAATTAAACTCCAAATTGTTGTAAAGATATTGATCCTCGATATTTGAAGAAACATTCTGCTCTTTATTGTATTCAACTCCAATATTATGATTATATTGTATTGTTTATAAGTTCTTATTAGATTCACAAGGAGTGTAGTCAATCAAATCTACAAATGTAGTGTTAAAATGATAAGAGCAGCCTGGGTGCTTGACATATCTTACATTTTTATCGAATCTGTGCATGGTCTGTGCATCTTCCATTATTAAAAGTAGACATCCTATCGTAGTAAAAACATTATAGGTTGATTCCACCGAGACAACTTTACAATTGTTTCAAGGCCCCTTTCTTAATTTCAGAATGAGAAAACCGCCAAGAGATTTTACCTGCTTTTCTTGTTGTGATTTGAAGTAATTTATTTATGTGGTCTCTTGAGGTTGAGACCATAAATAGAGTAGGTTGAGGGAAGTTTTTGCGTTGCAATATTTAGTTCACATGATGAAAGGGGAAATATTGTGGCTTTTCGTCAAATAGTGAATAATCTACGTGGGAGAGTAGAAGAGGCAAGGGATCTCTGATTGGTAAAGGGGGAAATAATGTTAGCCCAATTAGTTTTGAGTTCCTTTAATCCTATTATCTCATATTACAATTGCCTCTCCGCCTTTTCCCATTTGAGAAGGCAAGGAACACTACAAGAAAAACGTTCAGTTAAGACCAACATGTAGGGACGAGTTAATAATCCCGTCCCAAAAAGTATATATATTGAGACGAGATTATATTTTGGTCCTAAAAATATATATGTTATTGGGAAGGTAAAAAATCCCGTCCCTAAGAAAACTAATGACTAATCCTAACTGCAATTGAGAGACAAAGCGGGAGCGTAAAAAATTACCGAAAAATTTACTAAAACCCAAAAAATATTAATTCTGAAAAGTAGGCGGGAAAAAGAACACAATTTTCTAAAAATCCAATAAAAAGATTCTCTCAAAATCAATTAGTCACAACTTTACCATACACGTATTCCTTAAGCCCAGAAGTGTTTCTTTTAATCTCGATCAACTACGACCAGGGCTATTCACCTTGCCTTAAATCCTCTAAGGTATTCTCAGCAGCAAGGTTCTCAATTGTTAATCTAAGGTATGTTGTCTCTTCTTCTTCTGTTTAATAAGGGAACGTCACGTTCACTCAACTCAACAAAACTGTCTCTTTTTCATCTTTATTAACAGCGACGTAGAGTTATTCAGCTCTTCCTCAAATCCTCTATACGTATGCTGCGAAGAAACATATTTATTTCCTTTTCACAACTGCGAATTTAAGGTATGGTATCTCTTCTTTTTCGTTTTCTTCATGTTTAATAATCTTTTGGTCAACTCAACAGGAGCGTCTATTTTTCATAATGATCAACATCGAGCTATGATTATTAGGATCTTCCTCTGATCCTCTGTAAGTATTCACAGCAGCAACTTCTTTGTTTCCTTCTCTTAACTACGAATTGCGAGTATGATGTATCTTCTTCTTCTTCAACTTTACTAATCTGTCGCTCAAATTTGCCTTATTATCTTGTTTATATTATTGAGACCGGATTCTTATCGAAAGTTTAATCAATTTTTAAGTGTATTAATATTTGTAGTATATGTGTGTTCGAAGAATCACATTACCCATACTACAAAAACTCTTTTAGAAAAATAAATACGAGGACACCCTTCCTCTTTTGTTCTATATTTCATGATTCCCTTGTTCAATGGATACTAAAGTCCCTTCTATTGAATTTATATATGATCCTTGCTTGATTAGTTGTTGATCATACAACAGAAAGATTCTTTTCAATAGTCTGGATTGACTTGTAATAACATATGTGATCATTTTCTACATACTACAAGGTCAATAATTACTTTCTTTCATTAATGTGTTACCGGTTGTGAATAAATAAATATTTTACCATCACTTATTCAGTTGTATGTGATGTTTTTAAACAGTGATAAAATATAGAAAGCACTAAATATTATTCATTGATTTACACGTAAATAGTTATTTTGGTCATTAACCTGATTGTCTTAACAAACAAATCATGCTTAAGTCTTAACATGTTTGATCTAATGAATCATCTTATCATATATTGCATGCAAAATTTTTCGCTTGTTCTAGGTTTATTAAATTATTATACACAAGGATGAACTATCAAAGGTCTAATTATTTTGGATTATGACATAGCCAATAACCCTAGACCAAACTCAAGATCCTAGTATCAAAATTATGTCTTTTTTCACTATAATTCTCATATGAAAACCCTTCCCCATTGATTATAAACCATGAAAATAGGTTCTATGGATCAAAATGGATTTGGGGTGCTAAAACATTACCTTTAGCCTCAATAATGGTGAAAAACTTTCAAGAACTCCTCTGGACTCGCATCCTTAGCTCAAAAAGTTGAAATTTTCCAAATAAGGTCATCTAGTAATTTATTTATGACTTTAAGTCTTGGCAGTCCCGCTACATACGCCCAAATTCACTCTAAAGCTGCCTCAACGGAGACATAATATGCCCATTCGCACTAAGATCATTTTGGGAGTTCTACTAACTCAAATTTTATTCCTTCAAGTTGTACGGATTTCTTATCGTCTTACTATCAACTCACGTAATAAAATTCACAATTAGATGTCTTATTAATTCTCTGATTTTTTTCTATACCTTACCGACTCAATTCTTCAAAATCTTGACTATGTTGGGAAATTCCAAGAAACTGCAATAGAGTTTCTGCCCCAATCCTTTCTTCATTATCTTTTTCCTAACGATGGAATCGGTTGTTACAAGATTCAAATAAGTGTTTACGAATAACATAAAATTTCACAAAAGTACAAGGATTCATAGAGAAAGGTGATCTATAAATGCGTAAACATCAATTTAAAAGATTCATAACAGACTTGTGACTATATCATGGGAACCATATTAATCCTATTGAATTTAGTATAATAGAAATTGATGTTATGGTATCGGCCACTAGCTCTAGATGAGGTGCCTTGCTTATTTAGTGACCTTTTAGAACTATTGTAGTGTTAGCTGAGTTTGCTAACGAATATCCTTGCCCTTTCATATGGCCGATGGTCAATCCTCAATCTTAATTATTAGAAGAGGTTCAAGCTTGGAAAATCAACAAAAGTGAGAACACGAACTCCTAGAGCTTTTGGAATGCCAACTCTACTCTGACGTCTCATACTACATCAAAAATACCCACCAATAATGATAATACACTCTCTTGTATTATTCTTACAACACTTTTAACAAACTAGAAATTGTGACCACTAGTACCACAACCTTGTGTTTTAAAGCATGGTGCTTATTTTTTCTTCTCTTTCTAAACATAGGAACTAGAGAACTAGTAGAATATGGGGTCGATATTGATTACTTCATATTAAATGGAGATCGACTACGACCCCCGGCCTATATTAAGAGTAGTCAACACTATCTATTCTAGCCCTCTTTCTATCCGTATCACTCTCTTTCAGATTTTCCTCCTTGATCTTTTGAGAATGAGTTATCAGCGGGAGATGTTCATATCCTCGATCAACATCACAGTTCTACATTCTATCATCTTAAAGATACCATACACAAAACTACTCACACGTACCTTAAATACATCAACCAATTATTCTTAGAGAATACTTGAAGGGTTGAGTAAACATGAAAGTATACTCATTCACTTTCATGATAATCTAAGGTCATTCTAAGTGAATCATCTTTGTTACGCATGAAAAGAACAATTTAGTTTCTCCAATAATATCCCCCCTTATACGAATTTATGTGTCACCGAGGCCCAAAAAATTTACAAATAAAATAAGACTTTTAAAACATGTGGTCTAAAAAAGTTTAAACATGGATGACCGAAAAATATCATACAAACATTAGGATTTTAAATCTAAAAGTATATTTAAATGCATAAACGTTACGTCTTTAGGGGGATAAATTAATACGGAAAATAGGTCACATAAAGTTGGGATTAAAGGGTGTGTAACATAAAAAAACTATCCACATAAATATAATGGAGGGAATGATGCATGATGCTATTCTTTTAGTTTTATGGTTCACTTATCGAAGGTCAATTTTTTCACAATAACTCTTTTCGTGTTATAGAATTGTATTAATTGTTGTTATTTATTTTCGAGTGTTGCTCAAAATATAATGACTTATTTTGTTTACTTTTTGTGATGTAATAATGTACAATAATTAAGTAATGCAATTTGTTTCAATTACCGAATGTCGGGAGGGATTTCTAGTATATTGGTGGAATTGGTTCGATACTATGGTAAACTCTATTCAGGCTAAGCATGCTCAAGAATTATATGCTAAGGTTTTCCTAAATGATAATCCAAATGTGTGATTTTGTTAATTCTCAGGCTGCAAAGACTATGGATAATGTGGTACATCAAGTCCCTTTTGTTTTGCAATCATCATCTCCTCAGAGGGCAACATTTATAACTGATTTTAGGTAACAATATGTTTTATTTATTTTCTAATAATTTTGAATGCATGTAATATATTTTATTGACTACCTTGTTGACTTAAATTCATGTTATATCTTTTCTATTTTGTTCTTTGAAAAAAATCACGTTCCCATTAGGTTTTGTGCAACACAACTTTGACCACAAAAACTAGTTTTTCCTATTTACAAGATAACTAATTAGTACTATGATATTACAAAGTAAAATCATCCATTGGTTCCTGAAGTTAATGAATCAAATGATTTATATTTCTTTTTGATGTTGATATACCCTATAGCCAAAGTATGTTTACAATTTGAGACAACAATAGTTTCTTTTAACGTTATGACATACTTGTCAATATGTTATTCCTTATAGAATAAGACAGAGAATGTTTCACAAACTATGAATAAGGAACCGGTCATTAATACCCTTGATAAGGCTATGCTTCACGTACGAGACACTACTAAAAAAGGTTAGTGTTGATACAAAATACCTTGAATTTATTTTTTAGAATCATTTGTGTTTGGCCTTGATAGTACATGTCGCCTACATATTTTTATGTTGACGATATTTTTCTATTATAAGTCATTCATGGATCATTAATCAAATCTCTACAGTAATGGAAATTTATATAAAAAAAATTCTGCTAATCTTCTTATTAAGTTCATTCACCTCCTGTATGCAAAAAACTACTTGATCAAATTAACATCTAGTGATTTAATATTTTTCTCGTCATGGATAAATGAATGTTGTACATTGAGAGTGCATACTTATCATTACCTTTAAAGAAGTAAATGTAGGATATATCAGTAAGAATAGACCTATGCATTTTGTTACTTCTTGATCATTTTAAGCAATAAACTTCTTTTGTAATCCAAGGTATACTCATGAGTACTTTCTCGTGAATGGGATAACGTAACATTCTATATTGTTGGTCTCTCTCTTTTATATGTAATCTTTTGCATTATTTTTTTATTAACATAGAAATTCGGGAGGAGAAATAGTTTTTTAAGAATCATCCTGTTATTTTTCCTACATGATCGAAGAATTAAAATATCTATATTGTGCACAAGTTAATTTGGAAACAACTACCCCAACAAACTCCGTGTAATCTCATAAGTAACCTCTGCGTAGAGGTGAAGTATCTTAATTATGATTATATTGTATTATTTATAAGTTCTTATTAGATTCACAAGGAGTGTAGTCAATCAAATCTAAAAATGTAGTGTTAAAATGATAAGGGCAGCCTGGGTGCATAACATATCTTACATTTTTATCGAATCTGTGCATGATCCGTGCATCTTCCATTATTTAAAGTAGACATCCTATCTTAATGAAAACATTATAGGTTGATTCAACCGAGACAACTTTACAATTGTTTGAAGGCCCCCCTTCTTAATTTCAAAATGAGAAAACCGTAAAGAGATTTTGCCTGCTTTTCTAGTTGTGATTTGAAGTAACTTATTTATGTGGTCTCTTGAGGTCGAGACCACAAAAAGAGTAGGTTGAGGGAAGTTTTTGCGTTGCAATATTCAGTTCACATGATGAAAGGGGAAATATTGTGGCTTTTCGTCAAATAGTGAATAATCTACGTGGGAGAGTAAAAGAGGCAAGGGATCTCTGATAGGTAAAGGGGGAAATAAGGTTAGCCCAATTAGTTTTGAGTTCCTTTAAACCTATTATCTCATATTACAAATTTGCCTCTCCGCCTTTTCCATTTGAGAGGCAAGGAAGGCAAGGAAAACTACAAGAAAAAGGTTTAGTTAAGACCAACATGTAGGGACGAGTAATAATCCCGTCCCAAAAAATATATATTGAGACAAGATTATATTTTGGTCCTAAAAATATATTTTATTAGGAGGGTAAAGAATCCCATCTCTAAGAAAACTAATGACTAATCCCAATCGTAATTGAGAGACATAGCGGGTGCCTAAAAAATTACCGAAAAATTACTAAAACCCAAAAAATATTAATTATGAAAAGTAGGCGGGAAAAAGAACACAATTTTCTAAAAATCAAATAAAAAGATTCTCTCAAAATAAATTGGTCACAACTTTACCATACACGTATTCCTTAAGCCCAGAAGTGTTTCTTTTTGATCTCGATCAACTACGACCTAGGGCTATTCACCTCTGCCTCAAACCCTCCAAAGGTATTCTCTGCAGCAAGGTTCTCAATTGTTAATCTAAGGTATGGTGTCTCTTCTTCTTCCTGTTTAATAATGAACGTTCACTCAACTCAAGAAAACTGTCTCTTTTTCATCTTTATCAACAGCGAAATAGAGTTATTCAGCTCTTCCTCAAATCCTCTATCACATATGCTGAGAAGAAACATTTTATTCCTTTTCACAACTGCGAATTTAAGGTATGGTTCTCTTTCTTTTTCGTTTTCATCTTGTTTAATAATCTTTTGGTCAACTCAACAGGAGCGTCTATTTTTCATAATGATCAACATCGAGCTATGATTATTAGTATCTTCCTCTGATCCTCTCTAAGTATTCGCAGCAGCAACTTCTTTGTTTCCTTTTCTTAACTACGAATTTGGAGTATGATGTCTCTTCTTCTTCTTCAACTTTACTAATCTGTCGCTCAACTTTGCCTTATTATCTTGTTTATATTATTGAGTCCGGATTCTTATCAAAAGTTTAATTAATTTTTAAGTGTATTAATATTTGTAGTATATGTGTGTTCGAAGAATCACATTACCCATACTACAAAATCTTTTTTAGAAAAATAAATACGAGGACACCCTTCCTCTTTTGTTCTATATTTAATGATTCCCTTGTTCAATGGACACTAAAGTCCCTTCTATTGAATTAATAATGATCCTTGCTTGATTAGTTGTTGATCATACAACACAAAGATTCTTTACAATAGTCTTGATTGACTTGTAATAACATATGTTATCATTTTCTACATACTACAAGATCAATAAATACTTTCTTTCATTAATGTGTTACCGGTTGTGAATCAATAAGTATTTTACCATCACTTATTCAGTTGTATTTGAAGTTTTTAACCAGTGATTAAATATAGCAAGTACTAAACATTATTTCCATGATTTACACGTAAATAGTCATTATGGTCATTAACCTGATTGTCTTAACAAAAAAATCATGCTTAAGTCTTAACATGTTTGATCTAATGAATCATGTGATCATATAGTGCATGCAAAATTTTCAGTAAAAGAAACTATGTACTTCCTCTCTTATCCTTGGAGGTATTCTGACACAAGCAACATAGGTTGTCTCATTCGCATTGTCCTCCCATGTTGTTCTTATTCCTTGTTCTTCTTCTTCTGTCTTTCTCTGCTTAATGGTTTCTCTTCTTTAATGGACAAAACAGATCCATGTATGGATTAGTTGTTTACTGTACAAATGAGCCCTTTAATAAGGCAAACCAAGCATTCCAAGTGTTTATGCTAATGATAATTCCAACAAAGGTTGGCAAGTCATGATGAAGACTCAACCTCGTGATTCCTTTGAGATTGTTGAACGAATGTATGAAGATATTGTAGAGTTAGGAAGTCCTTAAAAATGAAAAAGAACTAATGAGGTAAGTATATTTATTATGAATTAGTATATTTTTTTTACACATTACTGAAATTGGTATATTTATATATTTTTTATCGTTATTCCTTTGAGAAATGTTGAAAAATTGATATATATATATATATATATAATATATATATATATATATTAGATATAGCTATTATATATATACATATTATATATATATATATATATGTATATGGATATATAATTTTGGATATTTTTGTAGGTTTAAGTTTAAACAATAAATATTGAAATTGAGTATAGTTCAACTATGAAGAGTACTATAAGATATACTTTTGTTACACTGTTGCTATTGGAAAGGGACAGAGGACAAGGACAAGGACTTAAATCCTTGGGTGAGAAAAGGATTACGCAAACTCAGAAGTTATTTTATCAATCTTATGATCATGTTAAACCATTACATCCAAGAAATTTAAACAAGTAAGATATATTTATTTTCTTTGTTAAATGAAAAATTGTATTCAAGCAGTAATCGTTATAGAAAAATTCGCTGCTTGGACTTCCCTAGGTCAACTACAAACTTAACCTAGAGTTCACAAAAAACGGGCTTGTATCTATGGAAAAAATCAATTTTAGTTTCATCATGATTGTCTATTTTATGTTTCATGCTCGTTAAACAATGTTATGGGTTGCTTTCAGTCATCACATACAATCTATTTCAAATCATCAAAACATTTTGTTCTCTTCTCTATTTACTTTCTATTTTGTTTGTCTTTTACAATCTACTCTTCTCTGTCAGCTTCTTGTTGGGTTTTATTTGCCCTAAATTTCTTACCATAAATAGGTTTTTCTTTTAGGAAAAAGTTTTCAATTGACTAATCCTTTTTCTGGTAGGAAAAGGTTTAAGACTCTATAAATAGAGGCATGTTCCTTCTAACTTAATCAACATTCACAATGTAGTCTTACAGGCTTTGAGAGTTTTGGTTAGAGGGAGAATTTGTGGGTCAGAAGCTTTTTACGTTATCACTTGTGTGAACCTCCCATGTATTCCGAGTGAATTGGTTGAGGTTGTTTCCCTCTTTATTTTGTATTCTCATGTTTATAGTGGATTGCTCATCTCCTTTGTGGACGTAGGCCGATTGACCGAACCACGTTAAATCTTTGTGTCTTTTGGTATATTTCTCGTTGTTTTCTTACTCATGGTCTTTCGAGGTTTGTTTTGCTAGTTTCCGCGTTTACACCTGCTTATTTTCAGTCCTAACATGTGGTATCAGAGCCAGATTCAATGATGGAGTGAGGTTCAGTGGTTCGATAATCGATGATTGAACCAGGTTAGAAAGAGGTGTCCATCTTGGCGGGTGTAGTTCTAGCCGCAACCTTTTTGACAGTAATGAAGATTTTGTTGGAGAAATTGATTTCAGAGAGGTTCTCTGTGTTGAGACATAAATTTTACAAAGGAGATTATGGAGAGGAGAAGCAAGTTGTTGAAGATTAAGCGAAGAAGGTGGACAAATTTATTTTTTCAGAAATTCAGGCCAAGGGGGAGATTTGTTGGGTTTTATTTGCCCTAAATTTCTTACCATAAATAGGTTTTCCTTTTAGGAAAAGGTTTTGAATTGACTAATCCTTTTTCTGGTAGGAAAAGGTTTAAGATTCTATAAATAGAGGCATGTTCCTTTAACTTAATCAGCATTCACAATGTAGTCTTAAGAGCTTTGAGAGTTTGGTTAGGGGGAGAATTTATGGGTCACAAGTTGGATACGTTATAACTTGTTTGAACCTCTCATGTATTCCGGGTGAATTGGTTGAGGTTGTTTCTCTCTGTATTTTGTACTCTCATATTTATAGTGGATTGCTCATCTCCTTTGTGGACGTAGGTCGATTGACCGAACCACGTTAAATCTTTGTGTCTTTTGGTATATTTCTCGTTGTGTTCTTACTCGTGGTCTTTTGAGGTTTGCTTTGCTAGCTTCCGCGTTTACACCTGCTTGTTTTCGGTCCTAACACTTCTCAAGTTTAAAACATTTTCTTAAGGATTAATAACATGATATATTTTCTATATGTTGTGTAGGGAAGATTCAAGGACAAGGACCAAAAGTTTCTACTATGTCTTCTAGTCTAGGAATGGAAATGATGCATAAGAACGCATTGACTCTTGAGAAAGAAAACATGAATATTAACATTCCATCTCCTGTATGTCCTAATCAAGTTAAGCAATACACACACGATGTTAAAATAACTGTTTGTTTTCAGATTTGTTATGTTTTCTTTCTTTAAAATATTGTTATTTTTATGAACTATTATATTACATTTCTCTGGTGCAAGTGTTAAGATCTGAAACTGTAATGTCTTCTCAAAGTAAAAGATCGAATTCTACCATGTCTTCTAGTAAACAAATGAGAACAATGGACAAAAATCCCTTGATTTGTGAGGAGGACATGCAAATCAATATTTCATCGCCTTCATCTGTTGAGAAAATTATCAAACACACTTAAATAACTAAAACAACTGAGGAAGGTATTTAATTTTGAATTAATATGCTATTAAATTGTAGATCTGAATTTGATTTACCATAGTATTTGCAAAACTATGAAACTGGAAGCTCATCTAATTCTAAAAAGGTAAAAAGAGTTTGAGGGGGCAACATGTGCAAAGAAGTAGCTACACTTGAAATTGGACAGAAGCTGACACTGACTATTTATAAAAGTGGAACTGTTGAAACAAATAGCAAATTCCTTGCAAGACATTTGGGAAAAATTGTTAGTGATTGTAATATTTGTCCTTTCAGAGTATCACCATGGAATGATATTAAACAAGAAAAGTGACTCTTAGTGGGCAGCCGTTGAGGTAACAAACTGCACTTGATTCAAATTGTTAATTGTTATCTAAACATCTGCGTTTTCTTGTCCATTAGCAGTCGTTGAGGTAACAAATGTTTATGTGATTTAAACCCATAGTTGTTTGTCGAATGATTTTCACATTTCACATATGGTACTGGATTCAAGTATACATGAATCACATTTGTAAATGGATTTTTTTTCTAAGAGATCAAAGAAATAAGTAGATTCATGTTGGAGATATCTGCTACTAGAATTATTATGTGCTACTGAAAAAACAGACGTGCTACTTAAATTTCTTTTCTATTGAAATATCCGCTTATTCTACTAGAATAAGAGATCTTTTTCATTTTATGATGCTTTGTTGATAGGTTTTCCTTGGAAATAATTTAACTCATGCTCAAATTATTGTAGCATAAATTTTAGGTTGTGGACATGAATGATCATTGTAGTCATATCTTGGGATGGATGAATGAGTTATGGATCAAATAGAGGTAACACTTGCATGCAAAATATGTGAATGATAAGCCTGTCCATCAATCTCTTAGGACATTTCCCAGGGAGTAGACAAAAAAGTATGTGAATGATTAGTAAAGGAATATTTTGCTTCTGAAAGTTTCCAGGTATGCCAATTGATTAAATAGTGTATTTTCCAATCTTTGACCGCTTGATTTCCCTCCTTAGCATCAAATATGCCCAGTTTTTAGATCCATGTTACTAAATAGTTGTAGTGCTTTGAATTGTTGCATCACATGCTTAGTATAGACTGGTCGAGAGGATAAGAAATGCTTGAATGAAGAAAATAAATCCTTGAATGAGGAAAACAAATCTTCAACTATCGCTTGTCTACCTTGCAAGATTCAATGTAAGAAATAATGAAAATAAAGGAATTTTCATTATTTTCTGGTCAACAATCACATGTCCAACCAACAACGTCTCCCATTTAAATTGAATGTCCTCTAATTTTATCTAATGACCAAGTAAGCACCAAGATACAAAACTTTTTAGTTTATTTTGTTGATTTGCATATAGTGGTAAGTTATCTTTTCCAGCTGAAATATAGTACCTAAAGTGTTTTGAATAAACCTTCATCTATAATAGTTTTCTTTCTAGTTGTCTATGATCTTGAATAGAACTAATTAATACTCAATCAAACAGAAATACAGATACTGCCCCTAGAAAGTTTAAAATGTTATCATGTCAGCTGGTTGTTATAAGTTTTTCAGAATGTATGTAAGTATGTTCATGTGTGATTGAAGATTCGATGTTGGATTGCTTACTAGTTTGTTTACTACTGTCGCGTATTCTTTACAAGTGTTTTTGACCATATTTTTTAATTGTATGATATTGATTTTTGAAGCTGTGAAATTGTTATGATGTTTTACATTCGCTAAAGTTGCTACTTTCATTCTTAGTCTATATTTGTGAAATACAGCCATCGATGTGTTTACGCAACTAATTTTTTTCTAAAAGTCATAATAAGATCTGAGCTCAATTTCTATTATTCTCTCTATGGTGCTTGGAACTCATTTTCGACATGTCCTTATTCATATGAAAGATCACTCGTCTAGATTTTTGCATTGGATTGTCATGGGCACATCTCTTTCGGTTTTACGAATTACTCTCCACTTCACAGATGTTGTGTAACCTTAGGAGAAGTCGCATTAGTGTACTCTATTTTTTATTCATTTTGGTTGACATTTTGAACTGAAAGTTCTTATTTCTACCACTATAATGGATTGGTATGAATGTCATGGTTGTTTATGTGGAACTCTCCTTTATGTAATGTTTGTTTATATATGGTTTTTGGCTATTGTTGCTGTATTACATCATCGATTAGGCATATTTGGATTCTATATTTTTCTTTCTTATTTTATAACATTAGATGTAGCTTTTTAGTTGAAACTAGAAAAAGCTTTATACAGTAATGTGTCACGCCCCGAGCTGCAGCCGAGACGCGGACACGAGTCCTAGGACTATAAGTGATCCAAAGCTAACCGTGTTGGCATGATCATGAGCATACCAAAGAATATAAACTGATATGAAAGCTAAATCATAATTTATATTCAGAAGAAGGGGAATGCCCATACTCTATAACTGAGATACTTAAAAAAGAATGAGTTTAATACAAAGGAAATATTAACTCAATACTAAGATGAAACTAACTATGTCTAAAAATAGCCTCTAAACTTGACTAGAATTACTGGGAGAAGCCCCAGCTAAATCTAGCAAAAAAACTGAAACTAAAAGACTAAATAATAAAAAGAAACTCATGCCTATTGTCCTCGGAGAATGAGGACTTACCACTGAATCTGTTGAACTGTAAATCGAAAATCGATGTATATGTGATCAGGGTACTGAGAACCTGAACCAACATCAAGAGAAGATGTAGCGCACATATGCGTCAGTACTTGGAAGGTATTGAGTATGTCGGATAGAATAAAGCTGAAATAAAATATAATTGAACAAGCACAAAAGAAAGTATAATTGTCACGACTGGAATCTAGACCCAAACAAGACCGACATCGTTGACCTCTCAGAGGTCGCAGACAAGCCTACATACATAAATTTTTTCATCTAGGTTAACTTTAGAGGAAAGTTTGAAAATTTTTGTTGGTGACATGATTAATAAAGATTCTACTACATACGTAATTGGTGACCATCAACTATCTAACATTAAGATCATCAAATGAAAGAAATAATTTATTATAAAGATAAAGATGTACTTGCCAAAATGGCACAAATACAACGTCTGAACAAAAACGGAAAAGAAATGATAGTGGAACATACTCCACTAGCTCAATCCTACAACTAAGCTAGAATGTAAATGGGCAAGCATCCTCGAAAGCATGAAAGCCTACCAAGTCCAGATGAATGCTTGACGTTCGGATAACTGCAGCGTTGATCATGTAGCTCTAGCGTCCACGTGTGCCTGCACCTAAAAGTTTAGAATTGTATAGGGTTAGTACACAATTGTACTAAGTATGGGTATATGCAAGCACACACCAAGGACATGCATGAGTAAGAATAGCTCTTTTCTAACAACATGAATATGGAATGTCAAGTCAGTGGACTTACCAAATTAGTATTAGGAAAGTTAGTGAGCTTTCCAAATTTGGATTAGGTAAGTCATTCCATTAGAGTAATATGCATCATCATACTTATCATGTTGGACACAACACGTAACATCTTGCACATGGCACATAACATATTGCATAAAGCACATAGCATTTTGCATATCATTCGTTCATATGCCATGAGACATTGGAATCATGGACTTGACATCAAGACTTCCCAAAAATGGGGGCTCAACATATGAGACCTCAACGAGGGAGTCCTCTTTAGCAAATAAAGGGTCTTCTTCATTCATACATACGTACTTCATTTCATTTCATTCATATTCTAGTGTAAACATCGACTAGTTTAAGACTTTCATCGGGTTTGCTGTGCAATGATCAATAATGATCTAGATTCATTACTTAAGTCTAGCTCACCTGATGATTTTCCTATCCTTAAACCTTTCGTATCATTCATTTCGTTTGTGTATCATTTGAGGCTGACCTCATTCATTAATTTGGGAACTTTAACTTTAACCGACATAGATCATGTGAGCATTGAATCAAGTGTCATGAAACCCAACACCGAAAAGAGGTGGAATCACTGCCAAAGTTACCCAAAACATGATAGCGTACATGAGAATTGAACCTCGCCAGATCCCTATATTGGCATTATAGGTTCGAAGACTAGGAGATATAGGGAGACCCATACCTGGCATGCCAGACAGTATCATCTCATGAGAGTTACGTGAACCTCCGCCCTTCCCAAAAGAAGGCATCACGACTCATAGCTAGTCCATCAGTACTCAGTATAAAGTTCCATTACATTCAACTCATACGTCACGGAAGCTGGATTCTAGTATGAGGACATCGTAGCTCAATAGATGATTTCTCATTTCATCATTAGTATTAAGTGTGGTAATCTCAATACTTTCATAAATTAGAGTGTTCATAGACACTGGTCTTTTCATTAACTTTACACTCTCATAGGCGAGTACGTTTTGGTAATATTTATCTAGGCTCATTTGAGATTGCTCTCATCTTTTACATTAGCCTCATATTACCACATTCATTAACATTAGCACATTTGCTCTTCATAATTACTCACCCCTTTTTAAGTGATTGTTCATTTAATCATAGGTCAATGCACTTGGCCATTTGTGTGTTTCAAACTCTTACTTAACCCTTCTAGGGTTTCATCATTTCATTACATAATAATCATTTCATCGAATGCCAATGCACTAGGCCATTTAGTGTGTTTTACACTCGTACTTAACGCTTCTAGGGTTACATCATTTCATTACATACATCTTAGGTTCACTTATTTTTAAACGCACTCTAGACTTATGGGTCGATACATACAAGCCATGAGGCTTCATTCATAGTTTATTTAAGTGATTCATATCTTCCTAAGATTATGAAGTATAAGACTTATGCATCTTGTATGTATGCAAAGATTTCGATTTCGGTCTAAGATGCAACATTATTCTTGAAGATTTAACTCACGTATGACTTATGCATCTATATGAAATTTGGGAAAACAAAATCCGTTGTCAAATCTCTTGAACAACATTTACATTTTTTTATTCATTTTTGTTTGATCCATACGGCTTGGGGACCCAAGTCGAGCCCCAAGGCCTTCATTTTGTTTTTCCCTTAATTTCTCTCGTCATTTTTTGCTTAATGGAACTAAGAGGATGTGGGATCCAACCCCCACAATCTCATTTGCTTTTTATTTTCATTGCCTTTAAATTTCTGTCCTTTGGCTGAGGGGTTGTGGATTTGAACACCCACAACCACTCTTTAATTTATTTTATTTTTTCTCAATAAATCTGCATAGGAGGTTGTGGGTTCGATTCCCACACGCCTCCCCCTTTATTTTTCTTTTATTCTCCTCCTTAAATATGATTGAGAGGTGGTGGGTTTGAATCCCACCGATCTCATTTTTAATTTTTTTTATTTTAAGTTACATTTTCAAGCCAATACAATGTTTTGAATCCCCTTCACCACATTTCTTCATTTACTTCTTTATTTTCATTGTTTTTAACATGGGCGGGTCACGAGTTCAATCCTCCATGACCTCACTTGTTTTAATTCATTTGTTTCAACATTTTGAACCCTCTTTGCTGATCGAAATTCATCACTAGAAGCTGGAAATTTTCTTATAATTTTTCAGCATCCTTTCATCAAGTTACACCTTAGTTCTTAGGGGAATTCCGTAGTACATTTAGAACGTTTTAGGTGCATTTTCATGGATTCATTTAGGAAATAGATTATCCCTTAAATAAGTCACATTTCAACTCATATGAATATCACATTCATATCAACACCTGGACATGAAATATAAAGAACTATCATGCTATTTTAAGTCATAAACAATAAACAATAGCCTCGGCCACACACACATACACCCATAGTAACATTTTCGGAGACATCAACATAAATAAAATAATTCCAAACATACATATAAACACATAATCATCACGAAAACACGTTTTATGCCTAGTTTTCTACCAGCAAACATAACCAACCTATGATTCAATGGGAGCTAGTGACAGGGTTATGTAACATGGAACAATCCTAGTTTTCAGAATGAATATTCGGAACATTAAGGGGTCTCCTGCGAAAAGGACCAATAGAGAAGAGAACCCATACCATTTTGAAGTTAAAATATTGACTTTCTGCCCAAAAACTTCACCCAAGAACACGTCTAAGCCTCCTCAATATCAACTCCAATCGAATGACAACCTCCCTTAACCTAGTGTGCGATCGACGTTTGTTTTCTTGTGATTTCGTGTGAGTTATTAAAGGGTGAAGAACTTGGCTTATTTTTCTGCTTTTGTATCTTATTTTGGCAGAGAAAAAACGTGAGAAATAATAAGAGAGATTGAGCGTGAGAGTGGAGAGATAAAAGTGAGAGAGTGGAGTTGTAGGATGCTTAGGAGTCTAGTTTTACGACTTAGTCAATAATGTTTTGTTTATTTAATAAAAAACTTCTTTTATTTTATTTTCAATCAGATAATGAATAATAATTATTAATTTAATTACAGTAGTTCAATAGCTCAAATAAAAAATTACTTTAATTCATTGCTTCCACCTAGGTTCGAAACCGGCTGGAGCAAGACTTCAGTTCAAGAGCTCAATTTCGGCCCTCTCCCAAAAATACCTCTCACCTTATTAATTAAATAATTAAATGTATATTTAGTGTTATTACGATACTATTCTTATCCAGGTTAAAGACCATTTTACCCCTAGACCCTCCAAACCTAAGATTTTCCCTTTTTAAGTCCGGTAAAGACTCCTTCAAGTAAATCTTCGTATTTGAGAGCCCTATTTGGTTGGACCAAACCTTTCAAGCTCAACAAACTCCCAAAGTTAGTTTTCTATGCTGTAGAAAGGTTCTGAGGTCTGGTTCTACGCGCATCAATCTATGAGAACCCTGGTCTAATCATAGACATTCTTGACACATCAAGCATTTCTTATCTTATCCATTTTTAGGGTGTTATATTATACCCCCTTAGGAACATTCATTCCCGATGACACTACTCTTTACTAACAATAAGTAAGTAATCTATAGAACGTACACATGCATAGGTAATCCAATACTCCCCATTGGTGAATATATGATTCAAATATTAAATTGATGGTGCATATCCTTGAAACCTACTAGTACTTACATGTTAATAGACTAAGGAGCTGTTTCTTTAACTAGTCTCATCAACGCATACAACATAAGTAAACATATAAACCATACAAATCAGCAACCAACATGATGTCTCAAACATATTAACCTCATACTAGTGCATACTCACCATTCAGAGTAAATTACCTGAAGGACTAATTAAGGGTACTAACCTGAGACCCCATACTAGTGCATACTCACCATTCACAGTCAATTACTTGAAGGACTAATTAAGGGTACTAACCTGAGACTTCACCATAGGTTCCTTCCCTTGCACCCCTAGACTTGAGTGTGAAGAATTGTTGCCTCCTTAGAGCCTCTTCACTTGGACCATTAGGCTGAATTTTCTCCTTCCCTTGTTTTTGACTTCTCCTATTCGGACATTCCTTCACCATGTGACCCGATTTGCCACAACTGTAACAAGCGTTAGTGCCCATTGTACACTTTACTTTATGTAGTTTTCCACACTTCCTGCAAGGTGGTCTCTCCCGATTTTAGTGCTACTCTTTCTTGAAAAATTCTCCTCAGCTTGCCTTGACTTGTTCCATGCCCTAGTGTGCTTCCTCTTCCTGCTTTCCTCCAGTTCCTGGGCATGGACCATAAGCCAAGAAAGGTCCTTGTTTTCATGCAGCATAGCTTCCCTACACTCCTCGAGATCCTCAGAAATCTTAGGTCCAGTGTAAACGGAATGATTCATCCTCGTGAAGTCCCTTAACCTACTATCCATAGTGCTGGCAAGTCGGTTCTTCCTGAGAACACCTTGTTGCTCTGCCTTTCCTGTCATATCCTGATCTTGTAAGTTAATAGATTGGGCCATCTGTACAAAGGTTTCCTTTACTTCTCCATCTGTCAACCCAGCTAGGTTAACAGGCATCTCCATTTCAACAGCTTAGGCCTCGGGAGGAACTTGGTTTACTTCAGTAGCTTCTCCACCAATCTCTCCACCTTCATTTCTCCTCGTATTTATCTTTCTAAATCTCAAGAGTTTATTTTAGATACACTCTTAACACTAAGAAATCAGACATTAGATAAGGCACGATAAGATCAGAAGAAGGGAATTTTCCTACGCATCATGCAGTCTCTAATCCAGGATAGTGGTGCACTTCACTACCATGACTAAGAAACTAATTAATGTGGTTGATGTGAACTTATTATTTCTGTAATTTAACCTAGAGCTTTGATACAAACTTTATCACGAGTAGAATCTAGACCCCAGACGAGACCGGCGTTGTTGACCTCTCAAAGGTTGCAGACAAGCCCAGATACGTCATTCTTACTTCATCTAGGTTAATTTTAGCGGAAAATTTGAAAATTTTTGTTGATGACATGATTAATAAATATTATACTACATACGTAATTATTCACCATCAACCATCTAACATTAAGATCATCAAATTAAAGAAACGGATTATTATAACGATAAAGATGTACTTGCAAAAATTGCACCAATACAACGTCTGAACAAAAACAGGAAAGAAACGCTAGTGGAACATACTCAACTAGCTCAATCCTACAACTAAGATAGAATGTAAATGGGCAAGAATCCCTGAAAGCATGATAGCCTACCAAGTCGGGATGAATGCTCGAGGTCAGGATAACTACAACGTTGATCCTGTAGCTCTAGCGTCCACCTGTGCCTGCACCTAAAAGTTTAAAGTTGTATAGGGTTAGTACACACTTGTACTAAGTATGGGCATATGCAATCACACACCAAGGATATGCATGAGTAAGAATAGCTCTTTTCTAACAACATGATTATGGAATGTCAAGTTAGTGGACTGTCCGAATTGGGATTAGAAAAGTTAGTGAGCTTTCTAAATTTGGATTAGGAAAGTCATGCCATGAGAGTAATATGAACAATCATACTTATCATATTGCACACAATACATAACATCTTTCACATAGCACATAACATATTGCACATAACACATAGCATTTTGCATATCATTCGTTCACATACCATGTGACCTTGGAATCATTGACTGGACATCAAGACTTTCCAAAAAATGAGGGCTCAATATATGGGACCTCAACTAGGTAGCTTTCTTTAGCAAATACAGAGTCTACTTCATTCATTCTTGCATTTCATTTCATTCTTATGCTAGTGTAAACACCAGCTATATATAGAATTTTGTTTAAAGCTTTGACCGGATTTGCTGTGCAATGATAAAGAATGACCTAGAGTCATTACTTAAGTCTATCTCCCCTATTGATTATCCAATCCTAACACCTTTGGTATCATTCATTTCATTATAAGTATCATTTTAGGGTGGCCTCATTCATTCTTTTGGGAACTTTAACCGACATAGATAATGTGAGAATCATGAAATCCAGTGTCATGAAACCCCACACAGAAAACAAGTGGAATCACAGGCCAAAGTGACCCAAAACATACTAGCGTACATAGGAATTTAACCCCTCCAGATCCCTAAATTGGCATTATAGGTTCGAAGACAAGGAGATATAAGGAGACCCATACCCGGCATGCCGGACAATCTCATCTCATCATTAGTATTAAGTGTGTTAATCTCAATACTTTCATTAGAGTTTTCTATGAGACTGGCCTTTTCATTAACTTTACATTCTCATAGATGAGTACGTTTTGGTAACATTTACATAGCCTCATTTGAGATTGCTCTCCTCTTTTACATTTTCCTCATATCATGTTGTCACCACATTTCCTCTTCATAATTAATCACCCCTTTTTACGTGAATATTCATTTCATCATATGTCAATGCACTTGGCCATTTGTGTGTTTCATACTCTTACTTAACTCTTCTAGGGTTTCATCATTTCAATACATAATAATCATTTAATTGTATGCCAATGAACTTGGAAATTTACTGTGTTTTACTCTCGTACTTAACCCTTCTAGGGTTACATCATTCCATTACATACATCTTAGGTTCACTTATTATTCAACGTATGCTAGACTTATGGGTCTGTACGTACAAGCCATGAGGCCTCATTAATAGTTCATTTAAGTGATTCATATCTTCCTAAGATTATGTAGTACAAGAATTATGCATCTTGTCTGTATGCCAAGATCTCGATTATTATCTAAATGGGCAGCATTACTCTTGAAGATTTTAACTCACGCATGACTTGTGCATCTATATGGAATTCGGGAAAAAGAACCCGGTTGTCAAATTTCTTGAACAACACTTATATTTTTTTTATTCATTTTGGTCTGATCCATGCGGCTTGGGGACCCAAGTACGAGCCCCAAGGCCTTCATTTTGTTTTTCCCTTAATTTCTCTCTTCATTTTTCGCTTAATGGAACTAAGAGGATGTGGGATCCAACCCCCACAATCTCATTTGCTTTTTATTTTCATTGCCTTTAAATTTCTCTCCTTTGGCTGAGGGGTTGTGGATTCGAACATTCACAACCACTGTTTATTTTTTTTATTTTTTCTCAATAAATCTGCATAGGAGGTTGTGGGTTCTATTCCCACACACCTCCCCCTTTATTTTTCTTTTATTCTCCTCCTTAAATATGATTGAGAGGTGGTGGGTTTGAATCCCACTAATCTAATTTTTTTTTTATTTTAAGTTACTTTTCCAGCCAATTCCATGTTTTGAATCCCCTTCACCACATTTCTTTTTACTTCTTTATTTTCATTGTTTTAACATGGGCGCGGTCAAGGGTTCAATCCTCCATGACCTCACTTATTTTAATTCATTTTTTAACATTTTGAACCCTCTTTGCTGACCGAAATTCATCACTAGAAGTTTGAAATTTTCTTTTAATTTTCAGCATCCTTTCTCAAGTTACACCTTAGTTCTTAGGGGAATTTCGTAGTGTATTTTGAACGTTTTAGGTGCGTTTTCATGGATTGGTTTAGAAAAGAGATTATCCCTCAAATCAGCCACACTTCAACTCATATGAAAATCACATTTAAATCAACATGTGTACATGAAATATAAAGAATATCATACCATTCCAAGTTCAAACCACGAACAATAGCCACGACAACACACATACACATGTAGTTACATTTTCGGAGACATCAACATAAGTCACATAATTCCTAACATACATATAATCACAAATAATCCTGAAAAAATGTTTCATCCCTAGTTTTCTACCGGCAAACATAACCAACCTATGATTCAATGGAAGCTAGTGACAGGGACATGCAACGGGGAACAATCCTAGTTTTCGGAATGAATATTCTCAACCATAAGGGGTCTCTTGGGAAAAAAACCAAGAGAGAAGAGAACCCATACCTTTTTGACGTTAGAAGCTTTACTTGATGCCCAAAAGCTTCAACCAAGAACACATCTAAGCCTCCTCAATATTGACTCCAATCGAATGACTACCTCCCTTAACCTGGTGTACGATTAAGGTTTCTTTTCTTGTGATTTCTTCAAGGGTGAAGAACTTTTTTTATTTTTAAACTTTTTATATGTTATTTTGGCAGAGAAAAAACGTGAGAAAGAATAAGAGAGACTGAGCGCGAGAGTGGAGAGACAAACGTGAGAGAGTTGGAGTTATGGGAGGCTTAGGAGTCTAGTTTTTGGAGTTAGTCAATAGGTTTTGTTTATTGAATAAAAAATATGATTTTTATTTTATTTTAAATAATATAATGAATAAAATTTATTAATTAATTACATTAAATTTAATATCTTAAATAAAAAAATTACTTTAATTTATTGCTTCCACCTAGGTTCGAACCCCGATGGAGCAAGACTTCAGTTCAAGAGACTAATTTCGGCCCTCACCCCCCCAAATTACCCCTCCACCTTATTAATTAAAAAATTAATTGTATATTTAGGGTAATTAAAATACTACCTTTAGCCTGAAAAAAAGACTATTTTACCCGTAGACCCTCGAAACCTAAGATTTTCCCTTTTTAAGATTGGTAAAGACTCCTTCAAGTAAATCTTCGTATTCAAGAGCCCTACATGGTTAGACCCAAACTTTCCAAGCTCAAATAATTCCTCAAGTTAGTTTGCTATGCTGTAGCAAGGTTCCGAGGTCTGGTTCTACGCGCATCAATTCGTGTGAACCCTGGTCTAATCATAGGCATTCTTGACACATTAAGCATTTCTTATCTTATCCATTTTAAGGGTTGTTAAAATAATAATCTGAACATGATATAGAGAATTCTAAGCTAACTGAATGCAACGACCAATTTATAACATGCTGAAATTTAATATTGAGTATTCTAATAAATGGTCAATGCAATAGAGTCTGATTGAACTTTGGGAGCTACTAATAACCGACAATAAAATCACATGAGATAAATGTGGAGTCCGATGTATACGCCCCATCGTGAGGACCCAATATACCATGCAAAAGGTATAAAGGCATGAAGGCTTGATCACTAAGCTGATTGTCCACAGAGGAGACTCAAAACGTACTTGGATAGTTGTTCTGGGACTAATTTGGTAAACTGAACCCTAGTCCAACTCGGTATAATGCTACTCCCATTGATTTATATAGTTAACTGACTATGTCTAAATTTTTCGTAAATATTGGATAGCTCAAAACCGAACATGCAAACTGAGAATGCAATATTTAATGTGATATGATGCATTAAAATTGAGGCATGTATAACTGAATAGCTGAAATATCTTACCTAGCATGTGTAAGTCAAGAACTAAAGAAATACAAAACTAGGGTTCTGATATTCATGCGATAAACTGAATAATAGCTTTTTAATCAAATTTGGAACATATATTTTGTAAATTCATGAAGTTCTATCAAAGTTCTTGAAATTCTAGGTCTAATCATGATATTAGAATCAAGAATTGACTTAAAACTAGGGACCCAATCTGTGAAAGGAATCCACTAGTGAAATCCCACATACCTGGTGATGAAATTCACGGAGAAACACTCAGATTTTAGGGTTGGAACTGCTGGAACCTTTCTGCATTCTTGAACTAGAGTTTTTGACCTTTTTTCTCTTTTCTTCATTCTAATTTTCTAAGTTTTGATTAATGATTTGACTTAGGATATGTTTTAGTTATATTTCTATGCTTAAATTGACTAAAATTTGATGATTTTTAGAGTCAAAACGACGTATCTTAAGGTTTAAACAAAGTGGGAAAAGACCAAAAGACCTCTAGTAAAGTGATTTTGGACCAAACAAAGACCTGGATGGACGGTCGATCGTTCCATCGATTGTCCGTCGTTTGCTCCGTAGGTTGGGCGAGTTTGACAAACCTTTACTAAAATGGGAATAAATTTTACTCGGAGGTTGTATTTTAGCAAGGTCGGTGGCTATGAAAAGCTATTTCAATTATCTATCTTTTTATTGATCATGGGACACCTAATGCGTTGCGTTCTGAGAGTTATGATCATGTGAAAATGAACTAACTATATTTTCCCATAACTATCTGCTAATTCTCACCTAGGTTAGACCCACGGTCCCGTAGGTCCATTTGCAGATCGTGCTGGTCATTTGTGGCTCTTGTCAGAGAGTGGGTGAATGGGGTGTTGATCGACGGTAATGGAATACGCACCATAGTCTGACCTTCAGACTGTAGGTTTGTCCGTCGTTTATGACTTAACCAAATTTTCTAGGCTGAGATTGTGGGGGGGTTTCTGACTCCAACGAAGGATGTCCAGGACGGACCATGGGTCAGGATACGGTCCGTCGATGTCCACCATCTATTGCACCTGTAGATTTTCTTAAAAACTTGTTTTTGGTCTAATTTTTATAGGGGTGTTACATTATCTCCCCCTTGAGAACATTCGTCCTTGAATGAAGAGTAAACTAGCTCGAATAGAGGTAGAGAGCTTAAAACCTTACTACTACATTGAGAGCTGAATTTCTGACTGAATCGAGTTTTGAGAACATGCAAGTTTGCTGACAATGCAAGTAAAAACTAAGGGAACATGATTTTAAGACTGAATTTTGCATGAATGGCTAGAATACTGAAGAAAAACTATTACCTCAAGCTACAGAGGAACCGGAAAGAAAGAGGTGAGGGTACTTGGCTTTCGAGGATGCTTCTGCCACCCAAGTAGCTCCCTCTACGGACTGACCTCTCCACAAATCCTTGATTGAAGAGACTTATTAATTTTTAAACCTTCTAAATTGACGATCAAAAATCTCAACTGGTACATCCTCGTGAGAAAGACTATCTTTCACCGCCACACTCTCTAATGGAACTATAGAGGCTGGATCACCCACCCACTTCTTCAAGAATAAGATGTGGAAGACCGAATACGCTTATGCTAATTCTGCTGGCAACTCTAACTCATATGCCACCTTCCCAACCCTTTTCAACATCTGGTGCCTACATATCTAGGATTGAGATTCCCTTTCTTGCCAAATCTTATCCCCCCTTTCATGGATAACAGTTTAAGGAAAACCCAACCATTAACTTGGAACTATAATTCCTTTCTCCTTACATCTGCATAAGATTTCTGAAGACTCTAGGATTTTTTAAGTCTATCTCTAATAAGTTGGTCTTTCTCCATAGCATAAATGACTGCATCTGGCACTATCAAAGCTGCTCCACATACTTCAAACCAACCAATGGGAGATCTACATCTAATCCCACAGAAAGCCTCATAAGATTCCATTTGAATGTTTGAATGGTAGCTATTGTTGTAGGAAAACACAATAAGAGGAAGGTAATCATCCTAACTCCCCTTGAAATCTTGGTTGAAATGTTTTACTAAGGTTAAGTTGAGAACCAAGACCCTTCTGAAATGACTTCCATAAATGAGAGGTAAATTGAGGACCTCTATCTGAGATGATAGACAAAGGAACCCCATGCATCCTCATAATTTCATTAATGTAAAGCTTTGCATAGTCCTTTGCCGAATTCATATTCTTGACCACTAAAAAGCGAGAAAATTTAGTCATCCTATCAACCATCACCCAAATTGAGTCATGTTGTCTGCGAGTACAAGGTAACCTTGTCATGAAATCCACATTTATAACATCCAACTTCGAAGTAGGAATATCGATCTCTTGAGTCATACCTCCTGGTTTCTGATGTTCTACCTTGACTTGCTGGCAATTGGAGCACTTACTCACAAAGTTCGTTATATCCCTCTTCATGCCATTCCACCAATAGACTTCTGGCATATTGTGGTACATCTTAGTGTCACCTGGGTGAATAGAATATCTGGAGTTATGGGTTTCCGCAAGGATATACTTTCTCTACTCACCAACATGAGGAACACACAATCTACCCTGGTAGGAAAGTACACCATCTCCCCATTAGGAGAAAACCTCCACTTTCTGATTGTGGCATGCATTCTTAGTTCAATAAAAAATTGATCACTGTCTTGTTTTTCCTTAACTCCACTACCAAAGATGGTTCTTCCCAATTCTGAACTTTTACACCATTGTCTGAAATGATCATAAGGCAAACTCCTAAGAGAGCAGGCCTGTGAACATCCTTTACTAGCTCCTTTCTTTCTTCCTCAACATGGGCTACACTACCCATAAATAATCTGCTAAAATCATCTGCCACTACATTCGCCTTACCCGAATGATAATGCACACTCATATCATAATCTTTAAGGAACTCTAGCCATATCCTCTGGCAAAGATTCAAATCTCTCTGGGTGAACACATAATAAAGGCTCTTATGATCAGTGAACACATCTACGTGAGCACCATATTAGTAGTGTCTCCTGATCTTGAGTGCAAACACCATTGCTGCAAGCTCGAGGTCATGAGTTGGATAGTTCTTCTCATGAATCTTAAGTTGTCTAGAGGCACAAGCTATCACCTTATCTTGCTACATCAACACACAACCTAGGCTAAATTTGGATGCATCACAATGGATCACATAACCATCTGAACCCTCTGGTAGATTCATGAAAGGAGCTGTAGTCAATCTTGTTTTTAAATTTGCGAATTCTCACAATCATCTGATTATTGAAACTTGACCATTTTCTAAGTCAACATAGTCAATGGTGATTCTATGGAGGAGAAACCTTCAAAGAACCTTTTAAAATAATCTGCTAGACCTAAGAAACTTCGGATAATAACAGCAGAGGTAGGTCTGGGCCATTGTTTCACTACTTCTATTTTCTATGAATCCACTCAAATCCCTTTGCTAGATACAATATGACCAAGGAATGCAACGGATTGCAACCAGAACTTATATTTGCTAAACATTGCGAATAACTAGAGATCCTTCTGAGTCTGTGACACAATTCTCAAATGGCTCGCATGTTCTTCCTCATTCCTAGAGTAAATAAGATTATAATCAATGAAGACGACAACAAACAGTTCAAGTACTATTTGAACACTTTATTCATCAAATCCATGAAAGCTACAGGAGCATTGGTTAGTCCAAACGACACAACTACAAATTCTTAATGACCATACCGAGTTCTAAAGGCTGTTTTCGGAATGTCACTATCTCTGACTATTGCTGATGATAAACCGATCGGAGGTCTATCTTGTAGAAGTGACTAGCACCCTAAAGTTGGTCAAACAAGTTATCAATCCTAGGGATTGGATACTTATTCTTTATTGTGACCTATTTCAACTTTCTATAGTCAATATATATTATGAGAGAACCATCATTGTTCCTTACGAATAACACTGGCACACCATATGGTGAAATCTATTTCTGGTGATCCGTTATCTAGAAGGTCTTTCGACTGCTTTTTCAATTCCTTACTCTCTGCTAGGCCATTCTATAAGGATAGATAGAAATCGACTAGGTATTAGGAAGGAGATCAATTCAAAAGTCAATTTCCTTTCCTGGAGCGACTCCGGGACGATCTTCTGGAAATACTTTTGGAATCTCACAAATTACTGGAACTGACTCAAGAGTTGGGGTTCCAGAGCTAAAATCCTTAACCCGAACTAGATAATAGAGATAACACTTATAGATCATGTTTCTGGCCCTAAGGTAAGAACTAAATCGATCCATAGGCGCTAAGCTACAACCCTTTAATTCTAGGATTGGTTCATCTGGAAATTTAAAATGAACAATGTTAGTTCTACGATCGATTGAGGCATACCATGAATGTAACCAATACATGTCTAGAAGGACATCGAAGTGTACCATTTCTAACTCTACAAGATCTGGTGAGATGACTTTATGGGAGACTATGACAGGGCAATTTCTATATACCTATCTAGCTATATTTGGGTTACCAACTTGAGTAGAGACTGAGAGAGGTTCTGAGAGAATTTTTGGACTATTACTAAAGTTTAGTGCTATACTGAGTTGCACAAGACAAAGTAGTCTTTGTTGTCTTCACACTGAGTGAAGCATATGTGAGTCACATCCTTAAACTGGTTGGATGCCACTTTCACTCAATCACTACCAAATAGTTGTATAACTCCAAATATTTTATTGACCTCATAAATGCACTTTTGTGGGTCCTTACACAACTTAGGATCCTGAAACTCTTGTGAATCTTTCTAAACAAATGTCAAATACTAGCTGCCACTGATCCATAATTGTTATTAGTTGGAGCTCGAACCTTCTGATTCTTTTAGGTTTTCATACTTTTAGCCAAAACAGAACTGGCTATTTGAAACTCTACATTAGAACTTCATTTTATGGTAGTAGATGAACTACATTAACATTGCGTGCATTAGAAGTCCATGCCTAAGCTCTAAGAGGAGGCATGATCTGAAATATAGAAAATAAGTTAGAGTGGAATAAGATCATACCTTAAGCATGACAAGAGTAACAACAAAGGGATGTTTTCCTAGAATACTTTGTAGCCTCCCTCTCTTTAGATGTGTTGTACTTCACACTGATGAAAAGGACTCTACTTAGTGCATCTTTTTAGACATCCCAGGACTCTTAAAGCTAGTTCTCTTATACCATGTTTTGTAATGCCCCGAGCCCCGAGCTACCCTTGAGACGCGGACAAGGAACCTAGGACCACAAGTGATCCAAAGCTAACACTGCTGGCATGATCATGAGCGTACTAAAGAATATAAATTGATGCGGAAGCTAAATCATAATTTAAACTCAAAATATGTGGAATATCCATATTCTATAACCGAGACATTGGAAAAATTATGAGTTTAATACAAAGGAAATATTAACTCAATACTAAGCTTGAAATACTATGTCTGAAAATAGCTTATAAATTGGACTAGAAATTCTGGGATAAGCCCAAACTAAATCAAGAAAAACTAAAACTAAAAGACTAAATATTAAAAATAAACTCATGACTATTGTCCTTGGGTAATGAGGACTCACCACTGATTTGCTGAACTGAAGAACCTGAACCTACATCACGAGAAGATGTAGCGCATGTATGCGTCATTATGTGGAAGGTAATGAGCATGTAGGATAGAGTAAAACTGAAATAAAACATAACTGAACAAGCACAAAAGCAAGTATAAATGCAATGACCAATTCTTTAACATGATGAAACTTAATACCAAGTATAGTAATAAATGGTCAATGAAATAGAGTCTTTCTGAACTGTAAGAGCTACTAATAACCGACTATTAAACCACATGAGCTAAATGTGGATTCCGATGTATACGCCCCATCGAGAGGACCCAATATACCTTGCCAAAGGTATATAAGCATGCTGGCGTGATCACTAAACTGATTGCCCTCACAGAGAGGACTTACAACCTACTTTGCAAATTGTTCTAGGACTAATTTGGTACGCTGAAACCTAATCCAACTCGATATTATGCTACTCCCATTGATTTATGTAGTTAACTGATAATGCCTGAATTTTTTTGTAAATACTAGATAGGTCAAAACTGAACATGCAAAATGAGAATGCAACATTTAATTGGATAATGATTCATTAAAAACTGAGGCATGTATAACTGAATACATGAAATATCTGACCTAGCATGTGTCATTGAATAACTAAAGAAATACAAATCTAGGTTTTTGAAATTCATGCGATAAAATGAAAAATATCTTTAAAATCTTATTTGGAACATACATTTTGTAAATTCATGAAGTTCTATCAATGCTCTAGAATCCCTAGGTCTAATCATGATATGAGAATCAATAACTGACTGAAAACTAGGGACCTAATGGGTGAAAGGAACACACTGGTGAAATCCCACATACCTTGTCACATTCAGAATCTGGAATCTGAATGTAACCAGCGTCGTTGACGTCTTAGAGGTCGCAGACCAGCCTCTTCTTAGCATTCATCACATTCATGAAGTGTACATATACTTCATATAATCTTTCATGGGTTCATATACTATAAGATCAACTAAACAACCAACTACAATGGATTACACGATTCAAAAGGGAGAATCAATATATATTATAATAAGTTTGCCAAACCAGCCTTAAAACAAAAACTTCAAAATGAAAACATCTGAAATAAATTCTAGGGACAAAATCCTCTACCGATATCGAAATACTAGGCTATGAATATAGAAGTTGCATCCTCGAACTAGAGAGGATCTACCAAATGGTCTGGAGATCGCTGAGTTCAAACCACTGCAATGAGTCTTTAATCTGCTCTCTGACCTGCACCTATAAGAAATATAATTGTATAGGATTAGTACACACTTGTAATAAGTATGGGTGTATTCACACATACACAAAAGTCTATGCATGATAATGGAAAGCTCTTCATATACAACTTGCCATTTCTGGAAAGTGAAGTCATTAATCTTTCCTAATTGGTTAGTTGAGAATTGTGGTGTGAATATGGTGTATTTTAATGCATTAAAAGCACACAAATCATTTTCTTAGTGATCACAAGACATTATACTCGTCAATATAATTTTAGAACAACTCGAGCGAAGATTTGAAAATTTGATCCCCTTGAACCAGAGATCTCCCCTTTTTGTACTTAGTTTATTTTCAGTCTTTTTCTTATTGTTGTTGTGTATTTCAATGATTTTTTTGATCCTATGATTTACATACAAGTGCAATGATTCATTGTAGTCCCATAACCACAATAAATCAAGTAAGTAACCCAAGGACTAAGGGAATGATTTTACTATCTTAACAACAAGTCATTCATTACATTATGTATTCATTGGGCAGGAACACTTCATAAGCCAATCTCTATTGGCTATGACACTTATTTCATCATTTTCATATTATGAAAGTTATGAAACATTGATTAGCTATGACATTTTACTCCCATGTATTGGCATAATATAAGAAGTCATTATAAGCCAATTTTATTTGGCTTTGCCCATTATTTGTTCAAAACATCATTGGTATCAACACTGACGATTAATATTCACAAGATCTTACTTTCATAGCTCACTTTGAACAAACATTCCTTCTTCTTTATTTCTTGATTTCATAGAGACATCTTTATAATAAAGATCATGCGAGCTAACATGAAATCCAGTGTCTTTCCCACACCGAAAAGAGGTGATTAACAGATCAAAATCAATCTATATCATGTGAGCTAACATGAAATCCAGTGTTTGCCGAACGCTGAAAATTGTGATTCGCCGGCTAAGGTGAATCCATGTCTTGTGTTTACCCCACATCTAAAGGTGTGCTTATGGATATAGTGAACCAATAACATTCTTTTGAGCATTAACCGACAAGAGGTGATCTCACTAGCAAAGGTGATATCGAAACATACATAGCTCTCTTAGGTGGAAACCACTGGTTAGTTCCCATGTTGTCTAGACATAGTTTGAAGACTACAAGACATATGGAGACTACTTATCCACCTCGGTGGTAGCCTCATATCATGAGACTTACACTTGCAAGCACAAGAGCATAGCTAGTCTATCGGCGCTTTGTTCAGTTTATTTATCATCTTATCTTTTAGAGTTGACTCAAATATTTTGGAAGCTTGACTCTAGATTGAGGTTTACTTATTGTATTAATGACTTGTAATCCCTTATTTACATTTATGGAATGTGAATAATCCATATATTACATCATTGGTGTTAATGAGACTTGTCTCACACATTATAACACCCTTTTTTGTAAGTATCTTATCATGGTACCTTAGGTGTAAGTCAGGCTTGTCTCACATCCTTTATCACCTCATTGATGTCACTTTCTTAACTTAGACATAATTAATTGTGTTAATACTCACTTTACTTGCTTACGTTCATTTGGTAGCTTCATATCATCGTGTATAGATGATGAGAACTTTATTCAATGAGTTACATATGTTCATACATCATTTGTTTGGGGAATGTTTTGACTTGTCCCAATGATTGGCATACCCTTGGATATGGATTCCTTGAAATACCTTAGATGTGTTTATTTTATCATTTCAATACATTGCCTATATATGATTGGCATAAAATTAATATTGCCCTAAACAAATTGGAAAACATTTCATAATCATCTTTATTGGCATAAGCCAAATTTACATTTGTTCATGTTTAGTTCTGTATAGATTAACCATTACCCAATATTTTAATTATTTAAAGATAACATTTTATCCAATTTCATTCAACCTATTGCACAATGTATTGTTAGCCATTTTATTTGAATAAGCCAAACATTCACTCAAATATGATTTCATGGAGATCTTTTTACTCAACCTTTTACCATAGTTCAAACATCACATTAGTAGTTATTTCGGACAGCCTCATATGAACACTTTAATGAACATAACATTTTCACCAAGTCGCATTTAACATTATGTATACACATAAAGACCGTAACATCTCAATACTAGCATTTTCGGACACAAGATGATGCAACATCGTTCTTTATATCACGTAAGTAGCACATAAAATCATACATGTAGAAAATATAGGTTCATTCAACATTTACAAATCAAGAACTCTACAGATTAAGATAAACTAGCACCACATACAAACAACATGATCAAGAATACATATATATATTCATTAGAATCGAAAACGAGAATACTAGGGAAGAAGGACGTTCAACAAGAAACTTGGGAAACAACCACAGTTTAGAATTTCATAGATTCAAGACGACAGAAAATACTCTTGGATAATTAATTCTAGGAGAAAACACATACCTTATGTATAAATTAATCTACAAATACCATCTTGAACGAAACCTTGAAGAACACCTTGAATTCGCCCTAGATAGTCGACAATTTTTTTGCCTTTTTGCTTAATGTTTTAGTGTCGTGTTTTCGATGTGTTTGATCATTAGTTTTTAGGTATAGGAACGTATATTGACTAATTCAACTTAGGCTAATTTAGTAAATTAATTAATTAATTACTAAAATAAAACTCCTAGATTGATTAGAACTAGGAAAATTCAACACTTAGTCAAATCTGAAATTTTTCCTATGAATTTCGTTTTGACCCTTTAAATTAATTAATTAAATGGCTAATTTAATTAATTAATGGAACTAGGGTAATTACTAAATTACCCCTATATCATTGGAACCATAACTAACCCTTTGGACCATCCTAGGTTAGGTACTAGGTTGTCTCTTTAACTAGTTACTTGGTTAGTGTCACCCAATTAACTCTTAGGATGTCTGGTGTACTAAATTTATTTTTGTTTGTCCTATGTTAGTTAGTTAGTTCTGTCAGTAGGTTAGAGTGTAGAATTAGTTAGAGACCTAGGCCCCACATGGGTGAACCCATGTGCAAGCCTGTCCCCTAACTACCCTAACCAAATTCGGTTAGGGTGGTCCTCTCCTTGGCCGTTTCTCCCCATGTGCTTGCACATGGTCTTGCACATAGGTTTCTTCTAGTTTCCTAACTAAATATTCTTTATGGTTCTTTTGGAATGTGTATTTATTGTCCCATGGATCCTCACTATGTCCTTGGGCACTGCTTAATGTACATGATCATTTTAAATGGTCATGTGCTACGGTTCTAGGCTTGACATTTGAATGACAAGTACCTAATGTGTTACTATTATGAAACATGATTTTTATCTTAGGGTATTTATTTCAGGTACATTTCCCAAACAAGCTTACTAATTTTCGAAAATTTGCTAACACCTTTCAAGCAAATATTTTCTACTACACCCATAATTTTGTAATATGCCAAATATTTCTAACTATTGGGAAATGGGATGACTATTTACCCCCAATAACAATTCTTAAAACTTAATAGGCCCTTCACTAGACAAGTATATTTTATGTAATGTTACATACTTGGTGATGAAATTCATGGAGAAATACTTAGATTTCGAGGCTGGAACTGCTGGAACCTTGCTGCGTTGTTCAGCTAGGGTTCTTGACCTTTTTTCCTTTCTTGCTTATAATTTTCTAAGTTCTAATTATTTATTTGACTTAGGGTAAGTTTTAGTTATGTTTCTAGGCTTAAATTTCCAAAATCTGATGATTTAGGGTAAAAACGACGTATCTTAGGGTATAAACATTTGGGAAAAGATCAAAAGACCCCTGTTGTCGAACCAAATGACGACCTAGACAAACGGTCCATCGTTGCATCGACGGTCCATCGTTTGGTCCGTAGGTTGGGCCTATTCGGAAGGCCTTTACTAAAACAGGCATAAATTTTTATTAAGAGGTTGGAATTTAGCAAGGTCATTTGCTACGGAAAGATAATTTAGTTATCAATCTTTTGGTCGGTCATGGGACACCTAATTCATTTTGTGGTGAAAGTTATGATCATTTGAAGTTGACCCAACTGCATTTCCCCCCTAATTTTCTGCTATTTCTCACCAACGGTCATACCTACAGTCCGTAGGTCCATCTACGGACCATTCTAGTCATCTGTGGCTCTTGACAGAGAGTGAGTGAATGGGGTGTCGATCGACGGTGATGGACTATGGACCGTAGTCTCACCTATCCCTCTGTCGATAATAACTTAACCAAATTTTCCTTGGCTGAGATGGTGCAGGTTTGTAACTTCATTGACGTATGTTGAGGACGGGCCATTGGTCAGGATCCGGTCCGTCCATGGCCACCATCTGTTGCACCTTAAGATTTTCAGAAAAACTGGTTTTTGGTCTGTTTGATATTGGGTGTTACATCATGGGTCTCACTTTGATTTCTCTCTGAGAACAAGCGACTAAGAGGTTAAATAATTTTCCGCACAATCTCACACAAGTGTACTTGAAATTAGAAAGACCTTCATCTTGAAAATGCTTACTTCATTAATTAAAATTTCCTTCACACCTGCACATAAGTGTCTTTCCCTATTTGGTAATTCCCGCATTGTTGTTTTTTTGGACAGCTTCTTTATATGTTAAACTTCTGCATACAAATTGTATTTGAATTCTTTGTAAATGCATCTCAATGATTTTGTAATTGTTTTGTTTTTTCTGCAGCTTTTTTGGATATTTTGAGTTAATATGTGGTGAAGTTAACAACTTTTGGGGTAAGCGATCTATCTAACTCTTGTATAAATTTTGATATATATACGATAGTTATTTATATTTTTTAAAAAATTTAACTTGTAGATTTTGAAGATTGAAGTTTCAAGATAAGATATAAGCTTAGAAGAAATGGACAAGTATGTTATTAGCTTACTACGAAAGTTATGAAAAACTTGATAATACATAATCTAACTTGGAAGTTGGCTATTTGTTTTTGAAGAATATTGAAACAAACATCATTGGATGTTAACAAATTTTTGAGATCTACTTATTTCATTCTCCCTATATCTTCTTATTTCATTGAAAGTTTAAGTATAAATTTAGTATTTGTTGAAGAATTTTTTTATTGTGACATCAATTGATGTGGGACCATTGATGGACAATCTTGGAAAAGAAATATGTCGTCTCTAAAGAATAATCATGGACTAGAAGTATTTCTCGTCTCCAACAAATAACCTAGGCCAGGAAATAATTCTCATCTCTATAACGAATCAAGGACTAGATCATTATTATCTCTATACATACTCAAGGGACATGCCTTCTTCGTCTGTAAAACTATTCAATGACCATGATATTATCGTCACAAAAGCTAATCATGGACCAGGTTGTCTCGTCTCGAATGATTACTAAGACCAGGTGTTCATAGTTACTGATTTAACGCCCGAAAATTAGATTTTCATAAGTCTATTTGAGAGTAGAAATGCTATCTCAAAAAAGATTAAATGACTATATTTTTTCCTCTCTCAAATACAATTGAAGTACCAGTATTTTATTTCCGTCGCAGAAGATATATAGCGATGAAGGCATTTGCGATGGGTGGCGACTAGCATTTTCTGGTCTCAAATTTGCATTTGGGACCAGATTTAAATGTCCAAGGACCAGACTTTCCTTCCTTAGAGGGTGTTTTTCTTGTAGAGGAATTATTTACCATACAAAGAAAAGAATATACTCCACTTAAAGAGGAAAATATTGATAGTTATCTAGATAAAGGTTCTTTGAGAATTATGCCCTCCATATGAAAATATTAGGATGATTTACCTATTTTCATTATTATGATGTAGTTATAACACTATGATAAAAACTTATACTATGAGTTTATAATGATTAAGAAAAAACAAAAAAAAAATTAAAAAATTCAACAAGATCAAGGTTCTTGTAGAAATCAGTTAACATTAAAGTTGACACTTATTTGAATTAACACATATTATAGGAAAATATACCATACATATATGGATTTAATAGTGTAATAAAGTTGATGTTATACAAGCCCACATAAAAAATTATTGCTCATTGGCAAGATTAATTTTATGAATCAGTATTTGAAGGGAAACCCAGTGCACTAAAGCATTAGCAATTCACATGTCTGGGTATGCATGCAAAAACTAATATAAATGCATGACTTCACTCGTGAAGTAATAGTTCCTGGTTTTCCTTGATTTGTGCTTTTAATATTCAAATATATCATGCCTGAGGGTAACCCCTTGAAGTAACACGGACCTAGGATCATGACTAACCACAAGCTAATTATGTGATTGCTATTTATTATGTGTTGCAAATAACTGAATAAGACATATACTATGCAAAAGCTCAAATAATATATCACTCGAAAGTGGGGAAACCCCAACTATTATGTCTTAAAATCCTCTAACAGAGTTTAGTTGTTGAGATATGCACCCCTAGATAACTCTAACAAAAAAGAAAACTCAATAACAAGCTAAAATGAAAATTGTGTCTATTGTTTTTGAAATATGAGGAATAGCCACTGAGGCTCCTCAAATGTTGATTGAAAATCAATTTAGGCACAATCTGGATGCTGAGTACATGAACCCACATTCTGAAAGGATGTAATGTAGAGTATGTGTTAGTACTTAGAATGAAGTGAGCATGCAGGATATATATACTTAGATGAAAATTTATGGATAAGCTAAACACAGCATAACTGAGCAAGAATGTAAATATTAAAACAAAACTGAAAAGCAAACTTAAATGAAATGACCAAGTACTAATAAGTAAAATATCATGCTGAACTGAATGCTTAAGTATATACTGGAAACATTGTAAAATTTCATAAGAATCTGAATGTTGGAGTGTCATGACCCGAGAGCACTTCCAAGTCGTAACACAACGTACTTGACTCGGAAAGGGTCTTATACAAGACCTTAGCATATCATCCTTACATAAGACATTGAATAATGCAAAAAATTTTGAAATAATTAACAATCGATGTCAAACTCTTTCATATATGAAAATAGAGTATCTACACTCGCCTCATTAAATAACTAGGTTAGACATAAAAATCTAAAATTAGGTACCTTAGCCCTTTCAAATAGAATGTATCAAAATGTGAAGTACAATAATAGTCTACAACAAGTTATAAAGAAATTATAAAAGTTTCATGTTGTCCTAGCAACTTGAAGACATACCAAATGGCCTCGAAAAAGGCACTCCAAGCTTTTCTTCACTTAAAACAACGACCTGCTAGCCCGAACCTACACTTGGTAGAAAAATATGACAAATTTGTTTTAGTACATTCCACTCGTACTAATTATGGAAATCATGCAATTTAAACCATCAAAACATACACAAAGAGACCTTTTGTTGAAAACATTGCATTTTAAGTTTAAAGACATAATGCACATTCAAGGACTACAAAATAAATCCATACCATAAGTTAAAGAGACATTCGTAATCATAAGTAAAATTATACAAAAAGCTATCGCTCATATCTTACACACCCACAACCCCCTATCACGCTCACGTGTGCAATGCACACATGAAGTATCATACCCCATATATACTAAGCACCCAATTAAGAATTTATAAGCATAGTCACATACTTTATTAGTCATCATAATAAGTAAAGAAATCATAACATCATTAATAAGTTTTCATCCATTAAGAACTCACACAAGAGTCTCTTAAGAACCACTTGTGCAATGCATAGACAACGTCTCATACCATCACCTACACTAAGAAGTATCCTTTAAGAAGCCCTTATAGAATTCATGTTCTTATATTCATTCATATTTTAAGAATTCAGGAAACTTTGACATAAACAACATAGACCATGTGAGCTACATGGAATCCGTGTCGACCTCCCACAGCTAAAAGAGAGTGTCCTACTTGTCAATGTAGGGCGTACATTCACGATAGTGTCTAGGTGGATCCATACCTAAAACAATTGTAGGCTTCACGGTTTAGAGATATGAAGATTGTTACTAGAAAACTTATACATAATAACATGTGGGTTTCAATCTCATGCGATCATTGGTTGAACCTTCCTTCCTTTGGGAAGGAACCCCTCTCATGCATATCCTCTCGGTGTTAAGTACAATTCCCCATTTGAGGTAATCTTTTGTCTTTCCATAAGCATTAGTTTATATAGAGTACCTTAAGGACTTATTACCTCATATATCATTTAGCTCAAGGGTTACAAGATGAGAATTACCTTTCATCATAGAACCAATATCATGTGAGAATGTATGTTTCATATTATAGTCATATAGTGTTTATGAGAATTACCTTCTATTCAGTTAACAACACTACCATAGTGATCTCACAACATTCATGTTCACATTATAGCATAACATTCATAAAACAACCATAACATACTTTTTCATATTTAGGGTTATAGGGAAAACGAAATGATAATTCAAATCCACAATACATACATCAAACACTATTACCAAAGGTGAATCAACGATTCAAAAATAACATGTTCATAATCTGGAAAGCCGTTACTCATATTATTCAAAACTCCCTTAATGATTAAACCCTTATTTAATGATATTCATCCATCATATAGGTTAACAACATAATATAATAATTAATTACCTAGAAACATACTATATTCTCATTTTCCGATAATCATTCAACACAAGTTAAGGTTAGACTTAAGAAAGAAGGAATATTCATGGGTCGTGAGAGAATTAGATCAAAAATCACAATTAATGGTTGAATTAATTTATATCTAATTACAAAATAAACAATTTAAATCAAAGAAATGAAGTTTAGAGAGAGACCAACGGAATTGAGTGCAATATTGCAATTTGAGGAGCTTTGAAACCCAATTTGTAAAGAACCTCTTAGGGAAAAGGATTAAAACATTTAATAGATTCATACATTTATAATTGTTAAGGATTTATGGATAAATGTAAAGTTATTGATTCCCTAGTTGGATCTTGATCTTCTTCATCCACGGAATTCTTAGATGAGAGAGAGTTTTGAGAGGGAAGTTGAGTTTTGAGTTGAGTTTGCGTGTTCAGTTTTGAGGGTTGAAGTCATTATGTAAGGGTCTTATATTTAGGTTTAAAAAGTTAAATAAACAGTTAACCACCCCTCCTAACCCCTAATCAATTAACTAAAACAAAATGGGACCCCTAGCTTGAAAACTTAAAACCAACTTTTTGGCAGCACCTATGGCCACCATATATGGACCGTTCTTGGTGTTACGCCCCGTCCTGCATCCTCGTGGTTTGGTTCATAGGATTAATTTTTGGGTTCAAATTTACCCAACTTCAAGTCCTCATCTACGACCATTAATTACGGTCCGTAGACCAGTCTACTGGTCGTAGGTTGACATAGTAGGTGGTGCTATTTTTGTTACAGCTTGTAGATCCAAGGGTCGGGTCCTCCCAAGGGACCCCTAAGGTTGTCCTTGGGGGGTTGTACCTGGACGTTTGGAACCTAAACTAGTATCTCTACATATTTAAAATATTTTTTACAAGATTTCATTATGAGACAACAATTGAAAACCCGTTACTAGACCTAACAACACATTGGTTAAATTTTACTAGTTTCTGGACGTTAGGGTCGTTTCTTCACGTTTATGCTTTATATTTTCCAAACAAAGTTAGTTACATTAGGTTAGGTCTAGAAACGTTGTTTCATTAATTTTTAAGTTAATATACATCATTTAAGGCACTAATTAGGCCATTATATTTATGGGGTATTGCATTATCTTCCCCTTGGGAACATAAATCCCCTTATGTAAACATAGACACAAAGCGGGGTTAGAAACCCTAGACCATCATTCCAAAAAGTATTTATTCAAAAGTTGCACAAGAACTTTTAATTTACAATTGACCTTATGCACTTTCACCAAAAGGGTAAACTTCAACTCCAATACAAGGCATGTCAAAGCAATATGAGGAAGTAGGAACTACATCTACCAACTCAAAATTCAGGCAATACTTCATTTATTAGGTTCATTGGAGGAATTACCTTCTCTACACAATGACAAGTTCGAGATCACCACATGCATTAAAATTGTCACTTCATTGAAGACAATTCAGCATATTCACAAATATCACCTCATAAATGAAATATGTAATTATCATTTAAATTATGCAATTTCAACAAGAGGATCATACATTCATGAGAAATTCCAAGTGATGCAATACATATTCCTTCACATGGACTCACAACACACAAAGAATAACATGGCAAAAACTCATACAATACACATAGCTCCAAATTAGCTACTAACTCAAGAGAAATTACTTACTCCAAGTTTGATTAGAAGTAGGAGGGAAAAGGTGAGGATAACGTGACAACATATCGTCTTTGGCCTCCCATGTAGAACTCTCAACTAGATGGTTCTTCATTGGACCTTAACGAAAGCTACTTCTTTTCTCCTTAATCTCTTCGTTTGCCTATCAAAAATCTCAACCGAAACCTCTTCATAAGCAAGGCTCTCAGCAACTCCATATCCTTTTAAAGGAAGGATAAATTCCATATCACCTATGCATTTGATACATGAAAAACCAAGTGAACCGGAGCAAACATAATAGAAAATCTCAACTAAAAGGCAATATTTCCCACATGTTCCCAATCAAATATGGGCCCACATATCGGGGAGTAGGTTTCTATTTATTCAAAACCTCATCAACCCTTTCATTGTGTGACATATTAAAGTAGACCTAATTACCCACCACAAAGTCAAGGTCCCTCTTTATATTGTCCCCGTTGATTATTTTCCAACATTGGGTCGTCTTCAACCTATCTATTATAAGTCCTACTTTCTCCACAACCTAATAAACTAATTCGTGAACGATAAAACAAAACTACCTACCTCAAACCACCCAATCGTATATCTAGATCTCCTCTGATACAGTGCTTCAAATAGGGACACGACAATATTCAGTGGAAACAATTGTTGTAGGAAAACTCAATCCATTAAAGATGGTAATCTGAATTACCCATGAAGTCTATCACAGATCCTCTTAACATATCTTCTAAGGTTTCAATGGTTTGTTCCCCTAGACCATTTGTTTAGGGATGAAATGCGATATTAATTTTGACCTTGGGACCAAATATATTTTGGAAAGCCTTCCAAAAAAAAGAAGTAATTTGAGTAACCCTATCTGAAATGATACACAACGGAACACCATGCATTTATAGAATCTCTTTTAGATATAACTTAACATAATATTTTGTAGATATATTGACTTGATGGGAATAAAATTGGATTATTTTTTCATACTATAAAAAATGACCCAAGTATAATCATGTTTCCTTAGAGAACGAGGCAACCTATAACAAAATCATTGTTAACATCCTACATCTTCCAAGTGGTAATGCCTATACCTTGAGACAAGCCTCCTAACATTTGATGTTCGGCCTTAAATTGCTGATAAATCATACATTTTGCCTCGACAATCTCTATATACCTCTTCAAACCATTCCACTAATAGATATTCCACAAGTCATTGTACTTCTTTTTGGTTCAAGAATGAATAGAATACCGCAAACCACGAGCCTCTTCAAAAATTTGTCTTCTTAGTTCATCAAAATTCATAACACATAACGTACACTTGATATTTAAGTACCCCATCTCTCCCTTGGAAGAAAGGCTCACCGGATTTTTTATGTATGAATTCTTTTAAGTACATCAAGATGGGATCAAGGTGTTGCTTAGGCTTTATATCAGCAACTAAGGAGGATTCAAAGCTAGGTTGGACCATGAAGCCACCCTTTTCAGAACTACTAATTGAACTCTCAATCGGGCTAACTTATGCACGTCATGGACCAACTACCTCTTCTCATCATTGACATGAGACACACTAACCATGGACATACGACTCAAAGCATTAACAACTACATTCTATTTTTTGGGATGGTAAAGGACGCTCAGATTATATTCTTTAAAAATCTCTAACCACCTACTTTTCCGGAGATTCAAATCTTTTTGAGTAATTACATATTGTATACTCTTATGATCGGTGAACACATGTACACGAATCCTATAAAGATTATGTCTCTATATATTCAAAGCAAATACTACGGCCACTATTTTAAGATTACGGTTTGGATAGTTCTTTTCATGTACCTTGAGTTGCATTGAGGCATAAACTATCACAAGGACGTCACCCAAACCTACTATAGAAGCATCACAATACACTACGAACCTTTTTGTACCCTCTGCTAAAGTCAACACAGAGTAGAGGTAAGCTTATCCTTTAAATATTGGAAGCCTTTGTCACAAGCTTCCGACCACTCAAACATGATTTTCTTTTAGGTTAGAGCTGTCAATGGACAAGAAATAGATGAGAAACAATCAACATATCTCCGATAATACTTGGTTAAACGAAAAAATCTTCAAATATTAGTGCAATTTAGGGGTCTACCACAATTATTAACTCTTCCATCTTTGCCTGATCAACCTCCATACCTACACTAGACACAATTTCACAAAGAAAAACAACTGATCTTATCCAAAAATCGCACTTTCTAAACTTAGCAAAGTTGGTGACTGTTGAGGACTTGTAACACAATCCTCAAATGACTCATGTGATCATCCTCACTATTGGAGTATATCAAAATAAATTCTACAAAGAAAATCACAAAAAAATCAAAATAATTACTAAATAGTTGATTCAAAAGGTCCATGAAAGCTATCGGGGCATTTGTTAGACCAAAAGACATAACTAGGAACTCATAGTGACCACATTTTGTTCGAAAAGACGTTTTAGTAATGTCAAATCCCTCACCCTCTGATGCTGATAACCCGAAATGAAATCAATCTATTGAAAAGTAACTGGCCCCTTGGAGTTGGTCAAACAAGCAATCAATCCTATGGAGAAGATACTTATTCTTTATAGTAACCTTGTTCAATTGGAGATAATCAATTCACATCCTAAGAGACCCATCATTCTTTCTTTTCAAAAAATACCGGGACACCCCAAAGAGATGTGCTTATTTGAATAATACCTTTATTTAGTAAATCCTTATAAGATTTTAGACATGAAATAATTCGACCTCAAGGGATTGAACCTCCTCCCTTCCATTAAAAAAAGGGTTTGTTAGGAAATTGAAACTTCACTAACTTTCTTTTATAATGGAAGCAAAACATGCATGCAAACAATTCATCCGTAATATAACATCAAAATCCAACATATCAAGTTCTACCATGTAAACAATATGAATCTATTTGAAAATGATATGGGACAACTCATATAGACTCTTCTAGCAACAACAGAGTCAACAACCGGGGTAGAATAGAAATAGAAAAGAGTTCTTCAAAGACATCGGGTAGTACAACAAATTTCATGGCAACTAAAAGAGTTACAACACACAAAATTTATCCGAGGTCTAAAAAAATCCATAAACATTAATTAAGAATGCTTTTAACATGCCGATAAGAACATCCGGAGAGCTCTCTTGATCACCTCGGGTTTGAAGTTGATAGAAACAGTTCGTTTTAGGTCTATCGGAGTTAAGAGAACTTGCATGAGATTTATTATTCTCCCTACTTTGAGCCTTAATCATAACACATTCTCTCACCATATGACTACTCCTTCCACAACCAAAGAATATCCTTACCAACATGGTACACTAACCATGGACATACGACTCAATGCACAGTTAGATTTTTTAACTTGAGAAAAAAAAACCTTCTCCTTCTTATATCTTAGGGTTAGGCACCTATTTTTTTTGACCCACGGAAAATTGGGAGTAAATTAGTTGGAAACCTCTTCTTAACACCCTTTGCTTATATTGAACCTAAAGTTTACCTTTGGAAGCACCGACATCATAGGAATTTTCCCTCTTAGTATACCTATTTCTCTTCCTAATCCTAGTATTCTAAACATATTGACCATACACCTTCAAATGAGAAAATGTAAAAATTATCATGAAAGCATTGCCATACGACCCTCTTCCATAAGATCATCTGACACACCCGGCAAAAAGATACTGACTTAATCCATAGAATTAGACACCGAACATGGAGCTTATTTAGGAAACTAAGTAAACTTCATAGAGTATTCTCGAACACTCATATAACTCCTTCATGAAGGCATACAAATTCTTCAACTTGTGCATAACTTTTCTTCCTTGGGAAGAAACTATCAGGAAAAACTTTCTAAAACTCCCCAACTTATAGGACACTTTCTTAAAGAACTATGGTCCCTCCATTGAGTGTACCACGATTGACACACATCATGGAATTGATATGAGGCTATTTAGGCCTTCTCATTCGAAGCTACCCCATAGAAAAAAAAATCTAGTAGACCTCATTTAGAAAGTCTTGAGGATCCTCATTTATCTTAGACCCAACGAAAATTTGAGGATTCATCCTAGTAGAGTCCCTCAAACGTGAATTCTTGTTACTAGCAGTTTGGTTAACACGGGGTCCAACTTCCTGATTAGCTTGTTCCGTCATAGCTTGAGCTTGTGTACTTTCGACTTGATCTTCAATATCCATGACATGAGTCAAGTTTAAAAAAGTTGTTGTTATCTCTCAATCCCACATAATCAGAGGCTTGACCGGAACTTGACCACCTAGAGGAACTTACTCATTAGGAGGAGAATGGTTGCTTTGGGTAGGAAATCCCTCATTACCAATCTCTACTTAAACCCTTTTGTGGTTGCCTTCTAGAATTCATATACTATATCCACAAGAAAAGGATTAGAAGGAAAGGCACATAGGGTTAAGAATTCGGCATGACTCTAGAACATCAAAAGAAGTTAAATTTCCTAAGAATCATGTAACACCCCGTGTCCAAAATAGACCAAAAATAAATTCTTCAGAAAAATATGCAGGTGCAGTAGACGTGACCATCGATAGACCATAGCCTAACCCACAGTCTGTCCTGCAAAACCATTGATAGAATCAGAAACTCCCAAAAATCTAAGCCCGGGAAAATTAGTTAAGTGTTTTTCGAAGGACAGACTTACATTTCGTATGTCAGACTACGGTCCGTAGTCCATGGTCGTCGATCAAGAGCCTCCTTCACCCACTCTCTGACAAGAGCCACGAATGACAAGCGCGGTCCGTAGGTCTAACCGTAAGTGGGAATTAGGAGATAGTCAAGGGGAAAATGTAGTTGGGTCAATTTCAAATGGTCATAACTCTTAACACAAAAGGAATTAGTTATTCCATGAGCTACCCACAGATATATAATTAAATAAGCTTTCCACAGCCTCCAACCTTGTAAAATCCCAACCTCCAACTAAAACGTTATGTCCATTTAAGTAAAGGACTGTCAAAAAGGCCCAACCTACGGATCAAATGATAGACCGTTGATGGAACAAAGGACCATCTGTCCAAGTCGTTGTTTGGTACGACAACAACTTACCCAGGGGTCTTTTGGTCTTTACTCACTTTGTTTAAACCTTAAGACATGTCGTTTTCACCCTAAATCATCAGATTTAGTTAGTTTAAGCTTAGAAACATAACTAAAACAAATATAAGTCAAATCATAAAATCAAAACATAGAAAATTTGAAGCAAGAGATGAGAAAAAGCTCAAGAACCCTAGTTCAAGAACGCAACAAGTTCTAGAAATTCTAGCCTCGAAGCCTAAGTATTTTACTGTGGATTTCATCACCAGTTATGTGGGATTTAACTAGTGGGTTCCTTTCACCAATTGGGTCACTAGTTTTTAGTTAGTTCTTGATTCCCATATCATGCTTATACGTAGGGTTTCTAGAACTTTGATAGAACATCATGAATTACTAAATATATGTTCCAAATTATGTCGTAAAGTTAATATTCAGTTTATCGCATGAATTTCAAAACCCTAGGTTTGTATTTCCTTAGTTCTTGAATTTCACATGCTAGGTCAGATATTTCAGTTATTCAGTTATACATATCTCAGTTTTTAATGCATCATTGTCAGATTAAATGTTGCATTCTTAGTTTTCATGTTCAGTTTTGAGCTATCAAGTATTTACTGAAAATTCAGACATAATAAATTAACTATATAAATTCGTGGAACTAGCATAATATCGAGTTGGACTTGGGTTCAGCGTACCCAATAGTACCAATACTACTATAGAAGTAGGATGTAAGTCCCCTATATGGGTAATCAGTTTAGTGATCACGCCAGCATGCCTTTATACCTTTGATAGGGTATATTAGGTCCTCTCGATAGGGCGGATACATCGGACTCCATATTTAGCTCATGTGCTTTTATTATCGGTTATTGTAGCTCCCACAGTTCAGTCAGACTGTGGGCATTGATCACTTATCAGTATATTCAGTTTCAACATGTTATAAATTTATCATTGTATTCAGATAGCTCAGAATATAGTTTATAATGTCACATTATTATACTCGCTTTTATGCTTGTTCAGTTAAGTTTTATTTCACCCTTAATCTATCCTACATGCTCAATTCCTTTAAAGTACTGATGCATACATGTGCTACATCTTCTCGTGATGTAGGTTCAGGTTCTCAACATCTAGTTAACGCATATATCGGTTTCCTGATCTCCAATTCAGCAGATCCAGTGGTGAGTCCTCATTTTCCGAGGACAACAATTATGATTTTTGTTTCAGTCTTGATTCTTGTAGTTTCAGTTTTTGATGGATTTAGGTAGGGCTTGTCCAAGTACTTCTAGTCAAGTTTAAAGGCTTATTCAAGACATAGTTAGTTTCAGCTTAGTATTGAGTAATTAACTTCATTGTGTTAAACTCATATGTCTTCATATATATCAGTTTTAGCATATGGGTGTTCCCCATGTTTTCATTATATAGCTTCCGCATCAGTTTATTATCTTTAGTATGCTCAAGATCATGCAAGAAGGATTAGATTTGGATCACTTGTGGTCCCACATTTTGTATCTGCGTCTCGGGGGTTGCTCACTGCGTGACAAAACTTTGCATCACAGAACTAGATTCAAGTGTCCTAGGATGTATGAAAATATGCACTAAGTAGAGTCCTTTTCATGGGTGTGAAGTGCACCACATCTAAAGATAGGGAGGCTATGAAGTCATTTAGGAAAAAATTCCCTTTCTTGTTAATCTTATCGCGCGTAAGGTATGATCTAATTCCATTCTAACTCGACGTTGTGCGCTTAAGATCATGACTTCTCATAGAGCTTATGCAAGGATTCATAAATCACGCAATGCTTATGCAATTCCTCTAGTACCACATAAGGAAGTTCTAATCGAGAGTTTCAACAAGCCAATTCAATTTTTGGCTCAAAGTATAACCAACCAGAACAATCAACAAGTTCGAGTTCCTACTAATAGAAATAATCGATTAGTGGCAGCCATAGTTTGTGATTTTGTTGCGATGAATCCTCCTAAGTTTCTAGGGTCACAAGTTGGTAAGGACTCATGAAGTTCATTGATGAGGTAAAAAAAATATTTCGTGTGATGCAAGTAACTGGTAGTGATAGGTGAAATTTGCATCCTACCAACTTAAGGATCTGACTCACATATGGTTGATTTCACTAAGTTGAAAGACAATACGGATGACTTTTTTTTAACTTAGTATAACAGTCCAATTCAGTGTTAGTCCAGAAAATCTCTCATAACCTTTTTCATCTCTATTCTAGTCGGTGACCTAGTTATAGCTAGATGGGTACACAGAAATTACCCTTTCATAGTCTCTCAGAAAGTCACCTCAGCTGATCTAGTAGAGTTAGAAATGGTAGACTTCAATGTCATTCTACGCATAGATTGGTTACACGCATGTTATGCCTCAGTCGAATGTAGAACTAGGATTGTTCATTTTCAGTTTCCAGACGAACTAATCTTAGAATGGAAGAGTAGTAGCTTAACGCCTATGGGTCGATTTATTTCTTACCTAAAGGCTAGAAAGATGAAATACTAAGGTTATCTCAATCATCTAGGGTTATCTCAATCATCTTGTTCTTGTTAAGGATTCTAGCTTTGAAACCCCAACTCTTGAGTCAGTCCCAATAGTTTGTAAGTTTCTAAAACTGTTTCTAGAAGATCTTCCCAGTGTACCTCCTGAAATGGAAATTGACTTTGGAAATCACCTTTTTTTGGATACCCAGCCTAATTCTATTCCTCCTTAGAGAATGGCTCCAGCGGAGCTTAAGGAATTGCAAGAGCAGTTGAAAGACCTTTTAGATAAGGGCTTTATAAGACCTAGTATTTCACCATGGGGTGCACCGATGTTGTTCGTTAAGAAGAAAGATGGTTCTCTCAGAATGTACATTGACTATAGACAGTTGAATAAGGTCACATTCAAAATAAGTATCACATCCCCAGGATTGATGACTTGTTTGACCAACTTCAGGGTGCTAGCTATTTCTCAAAGATAACATTAAATCAGGTCATCATCGGCATAGTGTCAGAGATAGTGCCATTCCAAAAACAGCCTTTAAAATTCGGTATAGTCATTGCGAATTTGTAGTTATGTCGTTATGACTAACCAATGCTCATGCATCTTTCATGGATTTGATTAATAGAAAGTTCAAATAGTACTTGGACTTATTCTTTATCATCTTTATTGATGATATCCTCATTTACTCTAGGAGTGAGGAAGAACATGCAAGTCACTTGAGAGTCGTTGTGCAAATTCGGAAGGATTACCTGTAATTAGCTAAGTTCTATAAAATGTGAGTTTTTGTTGCAATCCGTTGCTTTTCTTGGTCACATTATATCTAGGGAAAGGATCAGCGTAGATTCGCATAAGATAGAAGCAGTGAAACAATGTTCCAGACGTAACTCTGCTACATATATAACAAGTTTCTTACATCTAGCAGTTTATGACAAAAGTCTTGTGGAAGGATTTTCATCCATAGCCTTACCATTGACTAGATTGACTCAGAAGATTGTCAAGTTCCAATAGTCAGATGATTATGAGAAAATCTTCGCATAACTGCAAACTAGATTGGTTACAACTCCTTTCTTGACTCTACCAGAGGGTTCAGATGGTTATGTGATCTATTATGATGCATCCATAGTTAACCTAGGTTGTCTGTTGATGCAGCAAGGTAAGGTTATAGCTTATTCCTCTAGACAACTTAAGGTTCATAAGAAGAACGATCCAACTCATAACCTCGAGTTTGCAGCAATTGTGTTCGCAGTCAAGATCTTGAGACACTACTTGTATGGTGTTCACTGACAATAAGAGCCTTCAGTATGCATTTACCCAGAAAGAGTTGAATCTTCGCCAGAGGAGATGGCTTGAGTTTATTAAGGATTATTGTATGGCTGCGTATTATCATCCCGGTAAGGCGAATGTAGTAGCAAATGCCCTTGGCAGATTATCTATGCATAGTGTAGTCCATGTTGAGGAAGAAAGGAAGGAGCTAGTAGCGGATGGTCACAGTCTTTCTCGCTTAGGAATTCTCCTTATGAGCATATCATACAATGGTGTAACAATTAAGAATGGAGCAGAATCTTCTTTGGTAGTGTAGGTTAAGGAAAAGCAAGACAGTGATCCAATTTTGCTTGAACTAAAGAATTCAGTCACAATCAGAGAGTGGAGGTTTTCTCCCAAGGGGGAGATGGTGTACTTTCCTTCCAAGGTAGATTGTGAGTTCCTGATGTGGGCGAGTTGAGACAGTATATTCTTGTAGAAGCCCATAACTCTAGGTATTCTATTCATCTAGGTGCCACTAAGATGTACCGCGATCTGCGGGAAGTCTATTAGTGGAACGACATAAAGAGGGATATAGCAGATTTAGTGAGTAAGTGCCTCAATAGCCAGCAAGTCAAGGTAGAACATCAGAAACTAGGAGGTATGATTCAAGAGATCGATATTCATACTTGGAAGTGGGAAGTGATCAATATGGATTTCATTACAGGGTTACCTTGTACTCGCAAACAACATTACTCAATTTGGGTTATAGTTGATAGGATGACTATGTTTTCCCGCTTTTTAGCAGCCAAGACTACGAATTGGCAGAGGACTATGCAAAGCATTATATTAATGAAATTGTGAGGTTGCAGGTGGTTCCATTGTCTATCATCTAAGATAGAGGTCCTCGATTTACCTCTCATTTGAAGAAGTAATTTAAGAAGGGTCTTGGTACTCAAGTTAACCTTAGTAAAAAATTTCATCCACAGACGGATGGGAAAACAGAGCGTACCAGTAATACATTAGAGGATATGTTAAAGCTTGTGTGATTGATTTCAAAGGTATTTGGGATGATCACCTTTTTCTTATTGAGTTCGCCAACAACAATACCTACCATTCCAGCATTCAGATGACCCCTTATGAGGCTTTATATGTCCGTAGAGGTAGATCTCCTATTGGTTTGTTTGAATAAGGTGAAGCAGTTTGGATAGGGTCATATTCAGTCCTTTATATTATGCATAAAGTGCAACTCCTTAGAGATAGACTTAAGAAAGCCGAATGTCGTCAAAATTCTTATGCATATGTAAGGAGAAGGGAACTAGTGTTCCACGTTGATGATTAGATTTTTCTAAAAGTCTCACCTATGAATGGGGTGATGAGATTTTAAAAGAAATGGAAGCTCAGTCCTATATATGTAGGCCCTTACAATATCTTAAGAAGGGTTGACAAGGTGGCATATGAGTTAGATTTGCCAGCAGAATAAGCAGCAGTGCATCCGATCTTCCGCATCTCACTGTTGAAGAAGTGTGTGGGTGATCCAACCTATTTAGTTCAATTGGAGAGTGTGGTGGTGAAAGATAGTCTTACATATGAGGATGTACCAGATGATATTGCTGCCCGTCAGGTTAGAAGGTTGAGAAACAAAGAAGTCGCTTCAGTCGAGGTATTTTTGGAGGAGTCAGTCCGTAGAGGGAGCTACTTGGGAAGCAAAAGCAGCCATGACAGCTAAGTATCCTCACCTTTTTCCTTTCGATTCCACTTCAGCTTGAGTTAATAGTTTGGAGTTTTTTATGGTTGAATTCAGTCTTAGAATCCTGTTCCCTAAGTTTGTACTTGCATTTTAAGCGTATTTACATGTTATCAGAACTCAATTCAGTCAGAAATTATGTTCACAGTGTTTAGTAGTAGGGTTTGTAGCTCTCTCTCCCTCTATTCAACCTAGTTTAGTCTTCATTCGAGGACAAATGTTCTCAAGGGGGAATAATGTAACACCCTGTATACACAACAGACAAAAAATTAGTTCTTCAGAAAAACTGTAGGTGTAGTCGACATGACAATCAATGGACTGTAGCCTGACCCACGGTCCGTCCTGCACAACCGTCGATGGAATCAGAAACTATTAAACATCTCAGTCCACGAAAATTGGTTAAGTGTTGGTAAATGGATGGACTTATGGTCCATAGGTTAGACTACGGTCTGTAATCCATGACCGTCAATCAAGACCCCCCTTCAACCACTCTCTTACAAGAGCCATGGATGACCACCGGTCCGTAGGTGGACCTAAGGTCCGTAGGTCCTACCGTAGGTAGGAGTTAGGAGATAATTAAGGGGAAAATACAGTTGGGTCAACTTCAAATGGTCATAACTCTGATAACAAAAAGAATTAGGTGTTGTATGACCTACCCATAGATAGATAATTTAATTATCTTTCCATACCCTTCAACCTTGCTAAAATTTGACCTCTGAGTAAAAAGTTATTCCCATTTTAGTAAAGGCCTATCGTACAGGCCCAACCTACGGACCAAATGATGGACCGTCGATGGAATGACGGATCGTCTTTCCAGGTAGTCATTAGGTCTGACAGCAACTTACCTAGGGGTCTTTTTGTCTTTCCCACTTTATTTAAACATTAAGGTACGTCGTTTTTACCCTAAATCATCAGATTTTAGTCAGTTTAAGCCTAAAACATAACTAAAACATATACAAGTCAAATCATAACATCAAAACTTAGAATATTTAAAGCAAGAGAGGAGAAAATCTCAAGAACCCTAGTTCAAGAAAGAAACAAGTTCCAGCAGTTCTAGCCCTAAAACCTAAGTATTTTTCTGTGGATTTCATCACCAGGTTTGTGTGTTTTAAATAATGGGTTCCTTTCACCCAGTGGGTCCCTAGTTTTAAGTCAGTTATTGATTCCCACATCATGCTTAGACCGAGGGTTTCTATGACTTTGATAGAAATTCATTAATTAAATAAATATATGTTCCAAATCATATTGTAAAGCTTTTATTCATTTTATCACATGAAATTCAGAACCCTAGCTTTGCATTTCCTTAGTTCTTGAATTTAAGAGTCTAGGTCAGAGATTTTAGTTATTCAGTCATACATGCCTCAATTTTTAATGCATCATTTTCAAATTAAATGTTCTATTCTCAGTTTCCATGTTCAGTTTTGAGCTATCCAGTATTTACAAAAAATTCAAACATAATCAATTAACAGTATAAATCCATGGGATTAGTATAATACCAAGATGAACTAGGGTTCTGCGTATCCTATAGTCCCATAATTACTAGCCAAGTAGGTTGTAAGTCCCCTCTGTGGGAAATCAATTTAATGATCAAGCTCGCATGCCTTTATACCTTTGGCAGGGTATATTTGGTTCTCTCAATGGGGCGTATACATCGGACTCCACATTTAGCTCACGAATTTTTATTATCGGTTATTAGTAGGTCCTACAGTTTAGTCAGACTCTCTACATGGGCCATTTATCAGTATATTCAGTATTTAGTTTTAGCATGTTATAAATTGGTCATTAAATTTAGATAACTCAGAATTCAGTTTATCATATCAGATTAATATACTTGTTTTTATGCTTTTCAATTATGTTTTATTTCATCTTTAATCTTTCCTGCATGCTCAGTACCTTTCAAGTACTAACGCATATGTGCGCTACATGTTCTCGTGATGTAGCTTCAGTTTATCTGCATCCAGATCACACATATATCGATTTCTTGATCTCCAGTTCAGTAGATTTAGTGGTCAGTCTTCATTCTTCGAGGACAACAGGTATGAGTTTCATTTTAGTCTTTAGTCTTTTAGTTTCAGTTTTTGCTAGATTTCCCTGAGGCTTGTCCCAGTATTTTAGGTCTAGTTTAAAGGCTTATTTCAGACATAGATCGTTTTAGCTTAGTGTTGAGTTAGTAACTTCATTGTATTAGACTCATCGTTTAATATATATATATATATATTATATATATATCAGTTTTAGCATATGAGTATTCCCCATCTTTTCGTTATATAGCTTCCACATCATTTTATTATCTTTAGTATGCTCATGATCATGGCAGCAGGGTTAGCTTGGGATCACTTCTGGTCCTAGGTTTCGTGTCCGCGTATCAGGGGTAGCTCGGGGCGTGACACATCACATAGCCTATAATTCATAAGTTTGACACGGTTAACACTCATGAACAAGACTCTAATGACGTGGTTCATGAGACCTCAATATTAATTATCATCCAACAATCTTATGCTCTGATACCAAGTTTGTCACGGATGAGATCATTCCCAATTTGTAACACGACGTACTCGACCCCAAATGTGTCTTATACAAGCCCTTAGCAAATCATCCTTACATAAGAGAATTAATATTGCAGAAACTTTTAAAACTTTTACAATTAATGTCATACTCTTTCATATATTAAAACAGAGTATCTAAACTTGTTCATTAAACATCTAGGTTAAACATAAATATCACAAATTATGATCCTTAGGACTTTACAAAAAAATGTATCAGAATGCAAAGTACAATAATAGTCTATTACAAGTTAGAAAGAATTCATTAAATTTTCATGTTGTCCATCGAACACAAGGACATACCAAATGGCATTGGAGAATGCAATCCAAGGCTTTTTTTCAATACAAAAGAGTACCTACTAGCTCGAACCTACAATTGGTAGAAAAATAAGATAAATATGGGTTAGTACATTCCACTTGTACTGTGCATGGGAACCATGAAGTTAAAACCATTAAAAGATTCGCAAAGGGACTTTTTGTTGAAACATGCCATTTCAAGTTAAAAGTCATAATGCACATTCAAGGAATACACAAAAAATCCATACCTTGATATAAAGAGACATTCATGATCATAAGTAACATTATACAAAAGCAATAGTTCATATCTTACATGCTTGAGTTCATTCATCATTACATCATTAGACATCACCTACAACCCTCTTTCAAGATCACTTATGCAATGTACAAATGAAGTCTCGTACCCCAATATATACTAAACACCATAAAGAAGTCAGAAGCATAGTCACTTAAATTATTAGTCATCATAATAAGTAAATCAATCGTAAGATCATTCATAAGTATTCATACATAAAGAACTCACACAAGAAACATTCTTAAGACCCACTTGTGTAATGCATAGGTAACGTCCCATACCATCACCTATACTAAGTAATATCTCTCAAGAAGCCCTAGTTAGAATTCATGTTCTTATTTTCATTCATATTTTAAGCATTTGGGAAACTTTTCAATAAAAAACAAAGACCATGTGAGCTATATAGAATCTGGTGTGTACCTACCACACTTAAAAAAGAGTGTCCTACTTTCCTAGGAAGGGCATACATTCATGATAGTATATAGGTGAATCCTCTAGATAAAACCTATGTGGGTTTCATAGTGAAGGGATATGAAGATTGTTACTAGAAACATTATACACAATAACCTGTGAGTTTCCATATCATGATACCATTGGGGGAACTTTCCTTCCTTTGAGAAGAAACCCGTCTCATTCATATCGAGTTGGTTCTAAGCACAATTCACCTTTTTAGGTGATCTTTATTCTTTACTTAAGCATTAGTTCATATCGAATACATTAGGTAATTAATACCTCATATGTAATTTAGATCAAGGGTTACAAGATGAGAATGACTTTTCATCTTAGAACAAAAGTCATGTGAAAACGTAATCATTCATACCATAGTCATACAATGTTCATGAGAATTACGTTCTATTCAACATAACAACACTACCATAATCATCTCAAAACATAAATATTCATATAATAGCATAAAATTCATAACCATAGCATAAAATACTTGGTAATTATTAGGTTTATATGTAAGAGGAAATCATAACGCTACTTAGAAAACATATATAAAGTAACAACCTTACCAAAGGTAAATCAACAATTCAATAATATCATGTTCATGACCATGAAAGCCCTTACTCATAGCCTTCAAGATTCCCTTAACGATTTAACCATAATTTCATGATATTCATCCATAATATAAGTTAACAACGTAATAAAATAATAAATTTTAGAAACATACTAGATAATTACATTCCAATAATCATTCAACAAAAGTTAGGGTTAGGATTAAGAAAGAAGGAAAATTCATGGGTCTTTAGTGAATTCGGTAAAAACAAAACACAATGCCTACTTCAATTAATACATAAAAATCCATATATAATCATAAATAAACAATTTTGATCAAACTAATCCAGTTTATAAAGAGACCCATGGAATTGAGTATAACTTAGCGATTTAGGGAACTTTGAAATCCAACTTTTAAAGGACCTCTTGGGGAAAATATCCCCGAGTGAATAGACTCCATAAATTGTTAATTCCTTAGGTATTTATGGAGAAAAGTCTTCTTGATTCTCTAGTTGGAGCTTGTTATTCTTCTTCAATGGAGTTCATTAGATGAGAGAGTTTTAAGAGGGAAGTTGAGTTATGAGTTGAGTTTGAAAGTTTTGTTGTGAGAGTTAAAGTCTTAATTTTACGTACTCACAATTTTTTTTTAGAAAGTTAATTAAATAAATTACCTCCCCTACTAACCCCTTATTAATTAACTAACTCGAAATGTGACCCCTAACTTAAAAACATTAAATGAACTTTTCGGCAGCATCTACAGCCACCACCTACGGACGGTAGGTTGTGTTACGCCCCATCCTGCACCATTATTGTTTGGTTCATAGGCTCAATTTTCGGATCCTAGATCCCCAACACTAATTCCACACCTACGATTATGACTTACTGTCGGTGGACCAGTCTACTGGCCGTAGGTTGGCTTTGTAAGTGGTGCTATTTTTTTTTACAGCTTTTGGGTCCTCCTCAAAGATCCCTAGGGTGGTCCTTAGGGGGTTGTACCCAGATGCTTGGGCCATAAACATGTATTCTTAGACATATAAATCTTTTACAAGCTTTAATCATGATACAAAAGTTCAAAATCCCTTAGAAGAACTAAGAACACATTAGTTCAATTTTACTAGTTTTACAGGCGTCATGGTCGTTTCTTGACGTTTATTCACTAGCACATCAAAACTAAGTTAATTACATTAGGTTAGGTAAATTAACACTTTTAAACCACTTTTGAGTAAACATACATCGTGCAAGGTTCTTGCTTAGGTAATTATGTTTTTGGGGTATTACAGGGAGCTACTTGTAACTAAGATAAATTACATGAGCTAAATATGGAGCCCGTTGTCTACACCCCATCAAGATAACCTAATATAATTTTCTAGGGGTATAAAGGCATTCCTAGCGTGATAACTAAATCTAATGTCCATTAAAGGGGACTTATAATCCTACCAGGGCATAATATATTTTGAATATTAGAGTATACTGAATCCTAGTCCAAATCAGTGCTAAGTCTATTCTCAATTGAATATTTAATGACAAGGATTTAATTGAAATACAAAATACCTCAAAATATTGGCATGCCATCTCAAAATGCAACACTTATATACTAATACTGTAATATTCAAAATATGGAGTATGATTGTCTATGTAGTCTAAACTAGTACGTACAATTCATGAACTAAAAGATGATACAAAAAACTAGGGTTATGATATTCATACAACGAATTAAGAAAATTTTCGGACAAAACATTTCATTTTGATTAAGCATACTACAATAGTTAAATCACAACAAAAATCCAAGGTTTAACAAACCGTAGGTTCAAACAAGATATGAAGAATGAAGGAGCTGCCTGAATTTTAGGGACCTCGTTGATGAAAGAAATCCAGTAGTGAAATCTCATACACGAGATGAAAAAATATATGGGGAAACACTTTAAATTTTTGGGGTGAACCTTGAATAAGATTGATGATTGTTCTTGGGAGGTTTGGTCAAGCTTTCTTAACCTTGTCAATAATGTTTTATTGGTCATTACAAATGTCCGACCCTAGAAACTAAGGCGAATTCATGCAAATGAAGTCTCGAACCCTTGTTGTAGTTTAAAAGCACCAATGCATAGTGATAAGACCTAAATGATCGTAACTTAAAAGTTGGCGAAGGCCATCTACAAAAGGACCTCAAAACTGTCGTTTGGACTACCAATTGTTTCTAGTCGTCCTGGTTTTTAGTCTTCCAGACAATGTTTCACATAAATGAGCATAAAGTTTTACTCAACACAAACTCGGTGGTGTTGGAAAATTGATTCAATTATCCTTAATTTTATATTTAATGGTCCACCTAATAATTTTGTGCTAAAATATACGACCATCTTAAGTTGACTCAACATCCATTTCTGTCTAGTTTGTTCTCGACCCTCATCTACGATAACACCTACAGTCTGTAGGCCCAACAAGAGCCATACTGGTCTACCATGGGTGGGTTTACATACCATCAAATTTTGTACCTCAATGACGGAACCAACGTACGATCCATGAGTAACTCCACAGACCGTGGTTCACGACCATCGGTGTCATTAACTGATTTTGAAATTTTTCGTTATTCTAGGACTGAACGATTGGTTCTACCTATGGTCTGTGGAAGGTTTCGGTTGGTTTGACAACAGATTCTTGAAAGCTACATTTTTTTAATTTTCTTGTGTTCGAGGTGTTACAAAATAAATGACCCATAATAACACCATAAGATTCAGCTGAATTTCTATAATAACAAGTGTGAATTTGTTTTTGTTTGCTTTGATCCTTGGTGCATACTTCAAGCTTCCGATGTCAATACACCTTCTTTCGAGGTCATTCCAATTTCAACAAGTAATTATTAGAGGGGCCGACCAGTTACAACAGATATCAAAGGATGCTATTAACATTGGAGAAATACCTAAAATTCCCCAAACTATTTAAATTAGCACAACACTATAATTCACCCTGCTTTTGACACCCAAATACCCTTGAAATCAATCTTTTCTATACAAAGTACCATAATGCCTAACAGTTCAAACTCACGAGATGGATGGAGGGTAATATTGTACTAATATAATAGTGTAAGGGAATTTTGGTTCTTTTCTCTTAAAATGATTTTAAATTACTTATATATGAGATCATATGACAGGCCACATGTTCAAAAAAATAGTAACCTAAACATATTAAAAAAGATAGTCCTCTACTCTCTACACTCCCCTCCCCTACACCCCTTTACTTTCTCTCCCTTCCACTTTTTTTTTTTTTTTGATCTTTTCTACAATTTTAAGTTTTTATTTATTTAAACTTATGACAAAAGAGGGGCGAAAAAATGAGAAAAAATAATAATGACATTCATATAGAAACAATTCTTCAATAATGAATAATTATAATGAATTAACTATGTATGTATACTAGTTTTTATTTATTGTATACCCAAAATTTAAATTAAAAAAATTAAACCTTTTGTCACATCCCAACCCCACCTTCATACCATGATAAAATACAAAATTACAAGAATATGAACATGTAAATTCATTTCAAGCTTGACTCCTTGATATCCTAATTATTATGAAACATTTTAAAAAGAATAAATAAATGAAATGAAAAATAAAATTTGATAATTGATAGAAAATTTTATATTAATAGGAATAATAGAAAATATAGATGGACAAGCAGTCTTGACAAGTATTGGTCCTAGTTTGGATATCTATTTATGAGTTTGATTAAAATAAATTATAGGTTAATTAAAAACAGGGCAATATGAAGATCTAATAAAATTAATTAATTTTAACATTATTTTCAAGTGTATTAGGTCAAAATAAGAATCATATATTGTTTTTATTATTAAGTTAAAAAAAAGTGTTTTTTTAAATGTGGCTTTTATTTACTTATTAGAGAAGATTTGAAATTTAAACCAATCAAATCTGGCAACATAATAAACGTACATTTAGTAATTTAACCTTAAGTGAGCTGTAAAAAGAAGATCAAATATGAGTGAAATAGTTAATATCGAGGGTAGGTTTTAGATAAAAGATTGGTGTTAGGATATCTGGTGGACGAAAGATGGATGCATGGTGGTTCTGTACAAATTCTAATAGTTAAGGGGAATTTTAGCCCATCTGCGTGTAAATAAATAGAAATTAGTGTAATAAAGATCCATAAGTGCAAAATAGTTTTGAGATTTGTTGGGGCTTTAAGTGCAAAATAGTTTTGAGATCTCTTGGGGCTTTAAGTGAAAAATAGTTCTGAAATTCGTTCGCACTTTAAGTAAAAAACACAAATAAAGTTCTTACTTTAGTTAATAAAAGCACAAAAGGGACAAAACAAATTCAAATTTGTATGTTTATCATGTCTATATGTTTAGTACAAGAGTAACCGTAATAAGTGCGTGACAAATATTATCGTATATATGCTTGAAAGTGGGAATATTCAACCTTCAAATTTGGATTACCATTTTCTCCTCCACCAAATTTAATATCTATTTGATTCAACATTCAATAGGAATATTTATATTATTTTTTATTTTATTTAAACTATTTAAAAGACAATGAAATGTTCATTAATCAAATTCTGCAATAAACTAGCCAAAGTGAAGAAAAGTAGCGTGTGTGCGTGCTCTGCACTACCACACAACATTTTTTGTAATGGTGAAGAAGATAAAATGGAGAAATTTATTTTGTGCGTCTTAATTGATATATCTGCAATTATAGATACTTTATAGCAACAAAAAAGCATAATACTATGTGTTAAACCGGATACGAGAGGAGAGTAATGACTCATTTGTTTGCACTTAATGGAGATTTGAATTTGAATCATTTATATTCAATTCATTTAGTGTGATTGTTTTTTCACATCTTAATCTGAATCATTAATATTCAATCCAATAAGTCTATTTATTTTATCTTTTTAAAAAAGAGCCGCTTATTGGATTTGAAAAGTTCTAAACAAATTAAATCTGCGTGAGAGTTTTATTACCATTCATAGTTATTTAATATTCTTTAGAATAATAATTAATCATTATTTTTCTGTCCGTATGACTTTGTTCTATCTTCCTACAAACATTCTTCCTCTCTTTTCTCAATGAAATATCAATTTGTTTCTCATGGAAATAGTATTTTTTCATTATATTGACTAGTATTTTTCAAACTAACATTTTTTGTTGTGTATTTGATGTTTAAAAAGAAAACTTCACCTCCACCAGCTCATAATTTGTGTACAAATATTGTTGAAGATTCTACTGCAACGAGATCACGGTTTGAATCCAAATTGTACCCATCATCATTCTGGTATATTGTATGTGTCTAGCAACCTAATGGAATTGATGATCTAGTTTTTTACAAAAATGATGGAGGTCTTAATATTCTCCATACAAATTTCAAGTTCTACTGAAAGAAAATTTTATAGGTGAAAAGATAAATATATGTCAAAGAGAAAATTATGATAAGATGTTTACTTCTTTAGAGTTGTTTACTATGAAAATATTGTACCTAGCTATTAAGAAAAAAACAAGAATTAGATGGATTTGGATTAGTAGAACTATTATTTACCACAATTGTTAGTATATTTTGAAATTGATGGCTACAAAAATTCATGGGTACATTTAATCACAACTAGGGGTGTCAAAACTTAACCCAATCATAGGTAACCCGCCCAACTCGCCCATAATTTTTTGGGTTGGGCCACGATAATTTGAATTGGGCTCAATCTTAACCCATTCAAGCCCAACTCATTTTAAGAGAATCCTCAATTGAGCCCAATTCTATCTCAAATTTCAACACGTCGTAATATTTTTACTAAGATATGATCCTATAGTAAAGGTATAAATTATTATCTACTAAACATTTTTACGATTTTTGTATCCATTTGTCACTTTTTTTTTGAAATATCTTGAACGCAAATGTTTATTGTGATTATAAAAGTTAAATATTAGTATGTTAAAATTGTTGAGAATAATCGGGTCAAATTGGGAGGGTCAAGAGCCAACCCGTTTTTAACCTATTTGAATGCAACCCATTTGAGCCCAGAGTAAACTTGGGCGGGTCAAGATCCAGCTCAATTTCTATCTCAACCAATTTTAATATCTCTTATTTCGAGCAAACCCGTCCATTTGACACCCCTAATCACAACATCAGAAGTCTCGATGTGAGGCCTTCTTGGAAAACACCTAACTTCACCTTGCAGAGCAGGAGCACCTCTTCTAAATGTCCTACAACCTCTACAAGATTGAACTCTGCCCTGACCCGTAGATGAAGGAGCTCAATTTCTAGCAGAAGCAATTGGATAAAAATGTTGAGGTCCTAAATGAGTGTGAAGATGGCACAATTGGATCATATGAACTTGATCCCCACAAGTAAAGCAAAATTTAGGCACAAATATCTTCTACTAGATATCGAACGAACAACCATGGACCTCAGCAAAATCTATAAGATCCTCAAGTTGATTGCATAGAATCATGAATCGATCCAACACGCTGAAAGGAGATATTGCCTTTATCCAATCCTTCGCCTCTAGATAAGGCACCAATAAATTTACTAGAAGTATGGGCCCTTTTAGTCTCCCCAAACTCCTCTAAAACAATTAACTCCACCTCCTTGGTAGTTCTCACAATTGACTAGAAGGAAACCCCCTCTTTGGCTGATCTAGAAACATAAGACAAGACAAAGAAAGTCGACCTTCTTAAAAATGTGAAAACACTATTTCATAGCATGCCTAGAGAGCTCAAACAAATCGAGCCTCATACGTGTTCCTAAAAAAACTTCCCTTAGTCAGGATCTTGAACCTCAATCAATTCTCCTCCTCACACTCTATGGAACGTAGAGTACCGTAAGGCTATACTGAATGTATCGCACTCAAACGGGGAAGATCCAGCAGGTCTAGACTTCACAAAAATCCTCCAACACTCTCAATCCCATCAACGAAATTTCACTGTAACAAATCCGACACCACAAGAATCCATCATACAAACTACCTCAAGCATGTCATTGCATAAAGTAAAGAACTCAAACTACAGCCCATAAGAAATCAGCCCAACCTAACATTTCTATTGTACATGGCTCACAAGGCTCAATATCCACATTTAAATATTCACAATTTAACAATCAAATGAATCAAAAAGGTCGATCTCAATGTCAAGTAGTTCAGTCACATACAATATCTAAATCAATCAAATTTAACAAGAAAGTTACACATAAAGTCAAAGATCAATCTCTCACTAGAAACATTTTGTATCGACGTACAAAGTGACAGATCAATCAATCACAATATATATATTGTAGACACAATGCATACTATTTTGGCGAATTATATAGTCTATTTTCTATCAAACTTCAAATTTGTGGCTATTTCATATTTTTAATCTTGTGGCAACAGTACCTATACTTAACTATAAATTAGAAAATCTATAGATTTAAAATTAAAGCATTTCCCACAAATAATTTTTTCACAAAGCTAATAATTCAAACACTTCTCCATAACATATATAAAATACAGCTAATAGTATTAATTTTCTAAGACAAGTGAGAATCTATTGTCTATTTTTGAAAATTACATATAGATTAAGCTATAACCATAAAAATTACAAATTTAAAATTACTTCCATAAGCAGTAATAATCTCATGAATTTTTATAATATAGCTAGAAGGTAGATTTCAAACAACTTCATTCGCACATATGAAAGGAATTTCCAAAAGGTTTGTTGCTTATTAAAAAGATACATAATATAATCCAAATACATTCTTGTAAAACATCCTCTTGTTTGAGTCCAAAGCAATGTAATTTTCACCTTTCTCTCAAATCTCCTATCACAATCTTCCATTGTACTTTAGCTTGATCATCATCGATCCCAATATTTAATTTTTATGCTCTTATTCCAGATATATGTCTATCAATATTGGGAATGTATTATATCACCAAAAGAATAACCATTCAGAATTTCAAAGAGAAATACAGTGTCTTGAATAAAAATTTTAAAATAATGTTTAGCAAATGAATGTCAAAAAATGACAAAGTAAACAAAGAAGTAATCCAGGCAATAATTTTTGAAATTTTTAAAACACGTAAATATAGATCTTAAAAAGCAATACAAATCAATAAATTAATACCTAGGTAAAATAATTACCTTGAAATAGACAAGAATATATAACTCAATGCAATATTTATTGATCGGAGTCATGACAATAATCTCTACCAAGAATATAGAATATAATTGTATATAATAAATTATTTGTGGTTCAATCTTTTCTCAAACTTATACATAATAGAAAATTTAGTGTATATGATTGAGTAAAAAACATCATCAAGTAAAAGCTCATCTCATATACTTTAAGTGGGCTCTGTAAACCTACAAAAGATATATTAGCATATAATTAAAAACAAATTGAACATAAGATTGAGATAAGAAAGGGTGAAGGAAGAGGGAGCACACATCAATGACGTGGAAAGAGGAAAAAAGATTTCTAGGTTTTTGATAAGTGGGAGGGGGAGCAAGCTATTTAACTGGGTTTTAATTTTAGGGGTTGGGGGGGAGGGGAGGATTTTGATGTATGTAATTACTAATTTTTTGGAGGAATGTTTTCGGATCCAAATAGGGAAAGGGAAGGGTGAAGTAAGGTTGGAGAGATAATTTTGGGAAAGATTTTTGCTTTATTTATAGTTATTATTATTTGTTATTATTATATGTATAATATTTGCTTTTATATTTTACAAATTCTATGATAACTAATAAATGTAACAAATACAAAAATCGTTAATATATATATATATATTATATATATATATATATTATATAAAGAAAATCTTAGGTCCGGCTACGTGGTGCCATCACAAACAAGAATTCCATTTTAAATTTATTTATTTTCAAAACTAGTCTTTCCTTTTAATGAAAATTTATGACTTTTATGCAGAGTTGTGACTTTTATGAAAAGTTGTTAGCTTTTATAAAAAGTTACGACTTTATTAAGAGTTGCTACTTTTTTGAAAAGTTGTGACTTTTATAAAAAAAAATAGCAACTTTAATCAATAGTTGTAACTTTTATGAATGATTGTGACATTTCCTAAGGGTTGAAACTTTTTCAAATAGTTGTGACCTTTACGAAGGGTTGCAACTTTTTCGAATAGTTATAACCTTTCTGATAAGACATAATAAATATTTATTCGTGTTGTCCTTTGTTGTATATAAATAGAGGTTTTCCCTCTCATTTTAAACAATGAAAATTATAAACCTTCTTTGCTTCTTCTTATTTACAACTAAAAATTTGTTCATGTTGAGTGACTCGCTGACATAATTGCTTATGTTACAGATCTTGGTATGTAATTTTACAATTATTGATTTATGCTTATGTTATTAATAATAAATGATAATATAGTATTTTCGTTTTAATTACTAATAGGTTTAAAATATGATTTTATAAAATTTGTGGCGATTATGAAAGGTTCTAACTTTTAAGACTTGTGACCTTTTTGATAAGATAAAATAAACGTTTATTCACACCACTCTTTGATGTTTATAAATAAGCATTTATTCTATTATTACAGAACTTGGTATATTTTTTACAATCATTAATTTATGCTTATGTTATTAATTTCTAATTTTAGAACAAGCTTTAGTCTTTGTTGTTTATACTTACGCTTTTGTTCAGTATGTTGAAATATGTTAATCATGAGTTTTATGTAATCATTCGACTATTGGTGTCCTGTAGATTATAATTCTTTTATTTTGAATATTAATGGCTTTAATGTTTTTAATGGCTAAAAGACAAAGGAGTTTCCAAGAATGGACTTTTGAGTGTTCAAAGTTATGGTGATCCAACACTACCTTAGAGTTTTAGTTATTCAACTTTCTATCTTACCAACACATTCAATAGATCAATGACATTTAAAAATAAAGGAATATAGTGGGATGGTAAGTATTGTACTCAACCTTAATAAAAATTTGCTTTCAAATGGTTGATTAGAGTCTATGAATTACTCCTCGAAGTAGGATGGATCCATAATAATGAAATATTAAGTAAATAATTATATCCTTATATAAATTTGATTAAAGTTGCAAAATATAAAGTTTTAACTATATTGATCGAAACATAAACAACATAATATTCCTTGTGGATATCAAAGTAGTGTCATCGATTACGAATGATTTTGAATAAGGGACTTGATAAGACATCATTTTATCCAAATTATTTGAGAGAAATACCTTATTTCATGAACTCCAAGATGTCCTTTAACATTAATTAGCTTATCAAGTACACAACTAACAATATAAGCTGTATAATATTTATATTTTATATGTAGAGGTATTAAATAGGAGAAAAACTATCGCAATTGATTGAATAAAAACATCTGTAACAATTTTTTAAATAACAAATATAGTATAGACAATGAAACACTTATATATATTTCTAAAGACATTGGTGATCAATATCTACAACAAAATGATAAATTAATAACAAAATACATAAATATTAGAATAAAATATTTTTGGTTTTAAGATTAAAAAAATCATTTCATCTTTCGATAAAACATTCTTTACAATTTATTGTAGTGTTTTAGACACTCAAAAACACTTATATATTATCAAAACTTCGTAAATACATTATTGACATAGTTCACCCCTACGCGAAGCGTAGTAAATTTACGTAGTTAATAATAATAGAAAATAAAAAATATAATTTACTTGAAGTTTATGGAAAAAACTAATTATTTATATGAAATAAATAATATTCTAAATATATTGGTCCTTCATTGGTTTTGTGATCAACTCTTATTTTCAAAATAGTTCAAAAAACTCTTTATAGTTATATTTTTAGTCTACTTATTAGGTTTGCAAATAAGAACACTAATACCCATTATCTAGTAAAATTTCCTAAAGAAATCAAAAGAAAGATTGGGGCATATTATAATCTTTTTCTATCACGTGGAGGTAGAGAGGAATGTTAAGAGAGACCATCAACTCATATAACTTGTAAACATTAATTAAAATAGTTGTCTAAAATTTCTTGTCATTTTATGAAATGATAGAAAAAATTAATTACAGTTTCTGAATTTCTTACAATTAATTCTTCTTTAAAGGGTAAATAAGTTTGTGAAGTTTCAGATAAGAAATATTCCGAAATAAAGTAGACAAATTATTTTTCTTAACTATAATTTTTTAAGATCGTGTCATGGAAATATAGACAACTTATTAACGAATCAAGACAGTTCATCCAATACAATATGTCGAGGGTGGTGAGTAAGTAATGTAACCCAAGTAAGTGAGTTGGAGTCAAATCCCATAGGGAGTGGTTCCTAGAAATTGGGGCCAAGTACCAATTAGTTCAAATTAGTTATAGCTAAAGTCATTTACGAATAAAAACAACACAAAATAAAAAAGGTGACACGAGTGTCAATTATCAAAGGGGGATTAGCAGCCAATTATCAACTAAAACTGAAAATACACGATAACACAAGTATGAAGACAGAAATCTTAGGATGTGATAGGATTATGAGATAAGACAAACAATCGGGTAGTTTCAATTAGTAGTAAACAACTGCATATAAGTGATTATGGAAGACATTAGTGGGCTACATTCTTTCTCGAGCAATCTAGCTTGAATAAAATTGGTTTCTCTCGAACACCAATGACCTACAATTAAGCACAGTCTTCGCCTAAGTTCTCTCACTCTCTTGAACAGAGTGTGTGGAAGAAGGTTCAGGATTCACTACCTTGAGCTGAACCCATGACAATCCACTACCCAGAGACCAACATTCAGTCGTTTTTGTTTATAACCCTCTCTCTCTCTCTCGGAAACCGAAAACACTAAGCTAAGAAATTATTTGCAACTACAACGCTATTAAATTCAACCACAACTACTGAATGAAATCACTTTTACATAGCAAATAACCTAATAATTAGGAATACACAACAGTTAGATCAACGCATAATCGCATAATCACACCCCAAGAATTGGAGTTTTAGCTAGACATAGTACAAAGTAAGAAATCAATACAACCTGGTGGTTTCATCAATGGGTACAATTGATATTGTGTTTGCACAGGTCTATAGGAACAATATTTAATACCTATTTCCAATTTCTTGTTATTGGAAATCTTCAATTCATCAAAAAGCTAAAGGAAAAACTTCCAAGACAATTTTTAAAACTAGAATGATAATTGCAAACTTATTACTTATTGTCTACATACTAAACTATGAATTTAAAGCGTATTTATATTAATCAAAAATTGTGCTTCGAGTGGTTAGTCGGTGCAAAAATTTGGGATCACCGATACACTCGGCGAACTTCCCTTTGTCATTTGTATTGCTGTTATGCATTTACCTTCAACGTCGTTGATATTCTGAAACTTTGGGTGGTATAAATTGTATAGTGGAACCATCCGGCAGCACGCACACTGCTCCTGTCGATCGGCAAGTTTATTTTATCCTTCAAGGCTTAGCAAACTAGAACATAAGGAAACATCATGGCCAATCCGCAACACAACTAATGGGTTAGGCAATCCTCAGGCCTTGTATCCTTCATGTTTCAACTGCCTTGTTCCTTAGTGTCTATGCTTTTTTTATAAATTAAAATACCTAATAATCAAGGATTTATATTAGTTAGAGGGGAAAAATATGCATTTGAAGACAATAAGTCTATGAAAATAAAGCCTATATAAATCCAAATTATGGACTCATCAACACACCCGACTTAAACATTTGATTGTCCTAAAGTAAAACTTAAGTTTAGTAGTTCAAAGAGGATGTCTCAAAAAGTGCTGAACATTATTAAAACATGAATGCATACAAAAAGACTCAACTTATTCATGCAAGCATCAATACTTCACTCAAATATTCATGTAGTGACTAAACACTTCTAATAAATTTCAAGCTCACTATACCTTCTTCAAATGAAGACACCCTCACAAATAGAATAATTCCATATTCACACAAAATGGTTCTCAAATTTAAAGTTTCGAAATATTTTCAATGATCACACTCACAATATGAATATAATGCATGATTTCACCCACAGGTTTGCATGTATGTACCAATCAAGCTTTGTTTAAGCTCACTCAAGACCACAAAGACCTTTTTAAGTCTTGTAATGGGGTTGTGTGTAAAGGTATGGTCATTTAGGCTCATTAACTTCTTATTCAAATGAAATTTTGGGTGAACAACACTTCCTTTCCTCTTCTTCATCATTTCTTTCGTACTCACAAGTAATTCCATTATTCATCTTCCATGAACTTTTGGAAACCCAATTTCTTGTTGTACTTCAAAACTTTATTCCACAATTTTTTCTTTCTTCTTATTTTTTGTCTTTTCTTTTCTTCTCTTTTATGTATGGAGGGATTCCAATTTTTTACGACCCGACTCTACATCCTCGACGTGATCGACACTCAAAGAACATCGCTGGTCCCAAAACGAACCCTCTTCCTGGCTGACTACAAGTGAAATACTAACATAAGCATACAAAAGCTTATTACTGAATAAACTTTTAATAAAAATAATGTATTCAACTAGACATTAAATAGGCAACATTAGCCTTTAAAACATTTAGTAAAATAAATGATTAATATAGACTCCTCAACTATATTGACTATCTATGAAGCCTCTGACTGATAAAGATGGAAGTCGCAAGAAGACCCACAACCTCTTAACTAAATTGAAAAGTGAATGAAATCCTCCAGAAACAAGGAGGCTCACCATAGCTAACTCATACTCTTGGATATATCAACGAAACTCGTATTGAAGATACTGAATACATGTGTCCACATCATGAGAAGATGCAGGCCAATTGGCTCAGTAGGTGGAATGTATGAGCATGTAAGGGAAATTCAAACGGATAACATAAGCTTGATTCTTGAATAAAAGATGGAAACATGCTTACCTGTCTCAAACTTCAATTATACAGAATACTCAAAAATAAGATACTCAACTCAAAGATTAAATACTGAACCCAAAAAATGATACTCGGCAATGGATATTTAACACAATATAAAATAATAATACACATGCTATATATAAAAAGTTTTATAAAACATAAAAAGAAACTTAGTTCCTTACTTATAACAAAGTCAACTTTACTTATATATGAAATTAATATAGTTTTGGGGGAGATTCTCTAACCGACAACCATCACTTTGAGCCTAAGTGATGATACGACATTTTACCTCACATAGCCCAAGGACCATTCTATGCCTTGCCATTGGTATAGGACCTTACTTAGCTTAGCGGATCCACTAGATTAACTTACGTGACCATCATAAAGTATGATCCTTGAATTCCCATGATGGCTTCATGGTTTATATGGAGACTGGAGTTAATATGAACTCTCATCCCCACATCAAGCTCAATACTACTCCAAATTCATATTTTAGCTCATACTTTTAATTAAAATTCCTTTCTTTGGGTTGAGATAATTTGCTGAACCCTTAGCTTTAAAAAACTCATTTTTGGAAATTAATGTTCCCCCTTTTGTTGAAAAGTCTTTTTGAACTCTTAGTTTAGTCTTAACTTAAATGTGAACAGATTTATAAACCTTTTTGGAATACTTAGTTCCCTTATAGTTTTTGAGATACTTACTCAACTCTTTACTCTTTGGTAAACTTGTAATTTGAGTCTTAAAACAAAGTTAAATGATTGCTTAGAACTTGCTTTAACTTGCTTCTTAATTTCAAATTTGACTCCTAACTTCATTGACTTTGATTTTAGCTTCCCTTGAATTGTATTATGGATTCAAAGATAATGATCTCATGTTGATGATTTCATAATTTTAAACATGGAAGGTTCATGCGGAAGTTATGGGCATGAACAACTTGACTCTAATGTTTAAGTAACTACATGAAACTCATGTATATGATACTTTCAGTCTCTTATATACTTCGTCAAAACATCGCTTAAATCAATAGTTGACGTAAAAAAGGATTCACAATTGAACTCAAAGGCTTTCTTGAAATTTACTCTTAACTCTCTCTTGAATGTAAATTATGAATACAAGGTTATGATCATGTTAGGACTGATGGGGAAAAACCCAACACTATGGAAGTTTACATACCTCTTTGGGATTAGACCCATGTGGGAAATCCAAAACTAGTCTCAAGAACGTCGATGAACTCCTTCATCCTTGCCTCTTTTCTCCTCTTTTCTTTTATTTTCTTACCTATTTTTGATTTCTTAACTAAAACCCTAGGAATTTATTATTATTTTGTACTTAAAACCATATAAATCAAAGTAGGTAAGGAAAGAACCAAATTACCCTCACTATTTTCAGCTAACTTTCCTTAACTATACAACCTTACTTCAAAAGGTCATATCTAACTCATCCGAACTCGTAATTTAGCAAACTCGGCGCCTTCGGAAAGATAATTCAAAGATATTTTCAATAGTATCTTGTAGATAACCTAAATCAACCTGTAATGGTAAAAAAAATCTGAAAATTTAAGGTACTAAATCTAATAAAGTAAACTTAATACTTAAGAAGTTATAAATTCCTCGGAAAAACTTACTCACCACGAATTTAAGTCTTATATTAAATTTTTTTTGGGTGTTACACTTTTTGCCCTTGTAATTAGTCTTTATCGAATGACGGTTTGACTTGGTATAGAATGGGTTACGCTTACTAAGGTCTACATCTAATAGTCTACTCTTACTATATTCAAGATTAACTCAAATATTTATGTTTCGATTCTACGTCTCTGTAAGGAATCTCATCTCAAACTATTACTCTTTACCATCACATTCAATCTTAGAAATTTAACAACTCCATCAACTCATATGAATCAACTCCTGATTAAATTCTCAACACTTGACATGATTTCTCATATTATCATCTCCCCTTTTGGTCTACAACCAACACTTGAACGCTATGTACCTATTTCACATATCTACATGGTGTACATTCTCTTTATTGTGTTTTACAGTTGTGAGTTAGCCACTCTTTACTGCTCGTATCTCAAGTTTAGGGTCTTCACTATTCACGTTCATTTCAACAACAATCTCAATATATCACCCATTATATGTTAAATTTTCTAGATTAAATCTCAAGTCTAAGATCATTTGGATCATCAAACTCATCTCAAATTCAATATTAGTGTGTATTACTAAAACATGAATATCAATATGATTGCTCGCTTACAATACTATACATCATTACTACTATGGTAATCTGGAAACACTTGTCCACTAGGACTTCATGACAATTAGTTAATCCTTACCTCTCAGTATGCATACTCGAATTACCAACACATTTCACTTCACAACTCAAGTGCTACATACTCACTTAATGTGAATTATCACTCAAATAACTCTATTATCCTCTGCATACTATGAGGTTTCTCCTTTAAAAATACATAAGCCTAGATTAATATATTAAATTATGAATACTCTATCTCTTCTATATATATTCACCAATTACACTTGGTCATTAATATCACACTGACACATTATCATAACCCTTTTTTCGTTAAGGTATATTCTAGCATATATTGACTTCCATTACTTACTCTAACCATAAGGGAAAACTTTTCATTACTAACTTACTAGCCACATTACTATGGTAACATAGCTTGTCAAAACACCATTTCCATTGCTTAGATCACCAAATATATGCATACTTTCCTCAAACTTTGGGATCTTTAACTAATACTACTCATGATCTCATAAATCATGCTACTCTTTGAGGTGAAAATCAAACCCAAGATATAAGCATACTCTCTCATAAAGATCTAAGTTGAATCAACATTTAGGGAAAAAAGTAGAACTCTCTTTTAGATCAAACGTACGAATAATATGAATATGAGTGTATTGCTCTACAACTTAAAACTTAACTTACTCTTGGTCTTCTATCAAGCCCCTTTGAAGTCTCAAGACTTTCTTAAGACCCTTGCTAAGAAAAATCATTGATAAGGATGTTTAAACTTTTATTTTCAACCATCTCTAGTATGATGGGTAGTCAAATGAATATAAGAAAATCACAATTATGAAATAATATCTACGACATAGATCTATTGCAAGAATTAGATTAAGAAAGAACGCAAACTTTTCTTATATGTGTATAGTACCTCATTCATAGAGGTTGGACCCTCATAACCATAAATAAGATCATGCTAACACGACTTCATAAACACCCTAATACACTTAGATTTTTTGCTCTAATACCAAGTTAGTCACGACCCAGGTCTACACCCTAGATGTGGCCGGCACTCAAAGACCACGGGTGGTCCTCAATCTAAACCTCATCATATCTAACTACAAGCGGTAGACTAATTGAAGCATACAAAAGCTTAAAACTGAAATGAACAACATGAATAAAAATGATGTATTCAATTAGCCATTAAATAGGCAACTTTAGTCTTTAAAACTTAATAAAACAAATGATTAATACAGACTCCTCATCTATACTGACAATCTATGAAGCCTCCAACTAATAAAAATGGAAGTTGGGAAAGACCCACAACCTCTTAACTAAACTCAAAAGTAAATAAAATCCTCTAGAAGCAAGGAGGCTCAACATAGCTAACTCGAACTGTCGGATATATCAACAAAGATATTGAATACATTTGGCTAGATCATGAGATTATACAAGACAATTGGCCCAGTACATGTAATGTACGGGCATGTAAGGGGAATTCTAACACATAACATAAGCTTTATACTTGAATAAAATATGGAAAAATTCTTACCTCTTCTAAAACATAAAACTCAAGGAATACTCAAAATAAGATACTCAACTCAAAGATTAAATAGTGAACTAAAAGATATGATACTCTACTATGGATACTTAACTCAATCTAATGAAATAATACGCATACTGTACATAAAAAAATTTATTAAACAGTAAAAGCAACTTAGTTCATTAAAGAACATGCAATAACAAATTCAATTTTACTTATATATGAAATTAATATACTTTTGTGTGAGATTCTCTAATCGACAATAATCACTTTGAGCCTATGTGATGATACAATGTTTTGCCTCACATATTCCGAGGACCATCCTATACCTCATCATCGATATAGGACCTTACTTAGCTTAGTGGATCTATTATATTAACTTACATGATTATCTACAAAGTATGACACATAAATTCCCATGATGACTTCATGGATTTTATGGATACTTCAGTTAATATTAATTCTCTTCCCCACATCTGTGCTAATACTACTCCTAGAACCTACTTTAGCACATACTCTAATAACACACATCCTTCCTTTGGGTTAGGAAAATTTGTTGAACCCTTATCTTTAAAAATCTCTCTTTTGGAAATAAATGTTCCCATTTTTATTGAAAACTCTTTCGGAACTCTTAATTTCCTCTTAACTCAAATGTGAACACATTTATAAACCTTTAGGGAATACTTAGTTCCCTTATACATTTTTAGAAATGAACTCAACTTTTGCGATTTACTTAACTTGAAATTTAACTCTAACAGAATACTTAGTTCCCTTATAGCTTTTGGAATATTTACTCAACTCCTTGCTCTTTTCTCAACTTTTAAGTTGAGACTTGAAACGAAGTTAAATGATTATTTAAGACTCCTTTTAAACTTTGAGAACTTGCTTTGACATGCTGTTCACTTTTTAAACATAACTCTTAATTTTTTTTACTTTGATTTTAGCTTCCTTGAATTGGATAATGACTTCAAGGATCATTACTTCATGTGGACGATTTCATGAATTTCAACATGCAGGGTTCATGTGGAATTTATGGGCATGAAAAACTTTACTTGAAGGTATATGTAACTAGATGAAACTCATGTACATGAATCTCTTATTCTCATATATTCTTCACCCAAATTTAGTAAAAATCAACAGTTGACCTCAAAAGGATTCAAAATTGAACTAAAACACTTTCTTGAACTCTAGTCTTAACTCTCTCTTGAATGTGATTTAGGAATTCAAAGTTATGATCATGTTAGTAATGATTTTAGGCGTTTATAAGTAGCTTAGATTAGTTAGAATATTAAAGGAGTGAAGGTTCACTTTAAACGAACACAAATAGAGCAACCCGAGGAAAATTGGATAAGGAAAGTTACCTTGGGGCTATGGGTGGTGTGTGGCACCACTTTTGCTTGTTTTCTCACCCTAAATCACTTAAATTCGATCAGTTTCTTCCCCATTCTCTTGCATTCAATTAATTAAGTTAATTAAACTCTAAATATAGTGGAAACAACACTAAAATTAATCAATTTTATATCAATAAATCATCAAAAGTCCAACAGAACAAGAATTAGAATGAACTACAAGAACACCTTTCATGAACTCATCAAGAACTCTAATCTTCAAACTTTAGGAATGATATTTCGCTGAAAATTAAATGATTTGTGTGTGGGTGAATTAACCAAACACTATGGAATCTTACATACCTCTTTGGTATTATCCCCATGGCGAAAATCCTCAACTAGACTTAAGAACATCGACGAGCGCCTTCATCCTTGCCTCTTTTCTCCACTTTTCTTTTCTTGTCTCTTCTTGAACTCTGAAAGAAAACACTAGGTGTTTATTATTATTTTAGAACTGAATCTAAAAGGATTAGTCCCCTAAAATATGATTAATTAAAACCCGGTGAATTCGGAAAACTCGACGGATTTGGAAAGCTAATTCAAAGATTTTTTCAATGGTATCTTGTAGCACACCTAACTAAACTTGTACTCGGAATTATTGTAGTTTGAAGTTGACCCCAAAAACATACTTAGATTAACTCTCAAAATTTCAGATTTTTTATTATTCCCAATTTAATTTTCTTTGGAAAACAAGGTGCAAAATATAGTGAACTAAAATTAATACTTTAGAAGTTATAAGTTCCTCGGAAAAATTTACTCACAAAGAAGGATGGTTCAAGTCTTAACTTAAAACAACGGTGTTACGCAATTTTCTCAAAACCATGGGTAAAAGGGACTTTTTTGCACTTCTTTATGTACCTTTTGTTTTCACCATGCCCCTAACTTAGTCGTATTGCCTTAATATTCTATTCAAACAAACGACAAATTCAAATGCATTATGAGTACTGGATTATGATAATTTATTATTTCATCAAGTTTCATCCGAGAAAAGGTCAAATATCGAAGGATGTTCAAGTAAGGATCACACGTACTCACAAGATTGTCCACAAAAGTGGTATATGTAGAACTGTTTAAACTTCTCTTAAGTTTCTTACTATCATTTCAAGAAATTCAAAACTTAGTAAAGCATATTAACAAGGTAAATTCTATGTTTTACATGCATGGTTCACTGTAGCTTATCATACAACACATCGACAATAAAGTCAAACAAGAGTCCACACTCTCACTAGTGCGCAATGTTCATCGTAAGAGACTCAATTCTATACTTGTCTAGTTACAAGAGATGCCAATAGTTCACATATTATCTATGCAACTTTATTTGGCCTCATCATAGCTGCACATTTATGGTTGTTCGATAGAGAGCACTATTAAAGTTATCAATACTGATCGAAACCAATACTTAAATTTGCATGAGAACAACCACATTCATCTCCAAACAAGAGGTGTAAATTTTTTTGTATGGGTCAAAAGCATTTGCAAATTAAAACGTGAGCCACAAGCTTAATCATCCGAAGAATGAAATAAAAATAAAAGATAAATCATACAACCCAAATATATAACCAAAACATAATTCACACAAATGTTTGGCTTTACCAAGCCATGAAAAAATAATTTATTCTCAAATGCAAATAAGATAATACGTGCATAAGTCAAAAATAAAATATAGTAAGACAAAAATGAAGTAAAGAAAGATCATGTATATACAGTCGCTCCATCTATCTGGGAATCAGTGCCCGATGCATCAGTCTGATCAAGGGCATTAGTACCCAAAGTAATATTATCTGTACCAGCTCCACTATCCCCCTCTATAGTAGTGTTACTCAAAGAGATTTGTCATGCACTCTCAACCATGGCGTCCTCCAGATCATCCAAATCCTCAAAAACCGCATCAAAGTGCACCTTAATATACTCTTTGTTTGTCTATGCCTCTAAGTAATTAGCTGATGTGACATCTTTGTATGCACCGCCACCGACAATTATGTACCATTATTTCACACTATTTCTAATGCATTTCACTTTAGAGTTATCTGTGTATAGAGACTTTTTGTAACGTTTTAAATAATTCTTGCGTTTTGTTTTGCAGGAAAGATATTCAGGTATAAAGAAGAGAAGTCAAATAAAAAAGGGCATAAAAAACACATGGAGGCAATCGATGAACCGTAGGTGGTGATCGTAGATGGGGCAACGTAGTCTTTGGAAGAAAATAAGGGAAGTCTAACTAAGTGTGAAACCACGAGATCAATCGAAGGTCAATTGAGTGATCGACGGACCGTACTGGTGAACCATGGTTTGGTTCAGAGAAGGTTCTTGTACCAGCATCGACTGCCGTAGATGGACCAACGCTCCGTACCATTGGTACGTCGTTTGACTCAGAGAGGCTTCCTACCGGAGAATAAAATATGTTTTAACTAATCACTGAGAGAAGAAAAATACGGGTCGTCAATTGATTGATGGTTTTCTAGTTTTCTCATCGATTAAGCCGCATACCTGAAAAAAACTTTCCTTATTTTACTTCGTTTTTCATTAAGACATTGTTTTCTATATATAGGGCATTAAAACATCATTTTTTGGGTTTTTGTTCTAGTTTATGTATTGGAGATTTCTTTTGCAACTTTAGCATTTAATTGATTTCCAAATTCGGTTTTGAAGATTGTGGCTTGAATTTCAAGAGTGATATTTTGGGTAACTAAATCCATAACTACGGTTGTGGAAACCATGGGTAATTAACAAAGCATAACTACCAATTAAGCAATTTTTGAATAGTCTTTTGCATTTATTGATAATTATTTGGTTTAGAAGTCTTTTTTAATTGTGGCCAATGTTAGAGCTCGCCTTGTTGCTACACTTCGGACCAAGGAGGTAGTTAATAGGAAAAGAAATATCAACATAAATTTTGTGTGATACTATCTAATAGGCTAGTGAGAATTGGCGCAATGTAATAACTAAGTCATACAATGATTATGATGTCTAATATGAGGTAATGATAAGGGTCGGTAAATTATACACGCGTAGCCGGACCAAGTTGTGGGGTGAAAATCCTTAGCTGCCAGACCAAAGATATAGAGATACCTAAATTATCACTTTGCATGTGATAAACTAAAAAAAGATTGTTATTACTAGGAATACTACGTTATGAACCTGTGGGGAACGCATACACCCTAATTCCTTTCACATCTTGATAACAACAAAAGTCTACTTTTGCTCACTTGATTATCAAACTATTTATTGAATTTGTTTCATAACCCCCCCACCTTACTTACTTGTTTTGGAAAGACATTGACTAAATAAATCTAATATTGGGTTATAGTTAAGTTTAAACCTTTTTCCTAGTAGGATCGACACCAACCTACTGTTGGGTTTTATTTGCCCAAAATTTCTTACCATAAATAGGTTTTCCTTTTAGGAAAAGGTTTTGGATTGACTAATCCTTTTTCTGGTAGGAAAAGGTTTAGGACTCTATAAATAGAGGAATGTTCCTTCTAACTTAATCAGCATTCACAATGTAGTCTTAAAGGCTTTGAGAGTTTTGGTTAGGGGGAGAATTTATGGGTCACAAGCTTGATACGTTATCACTTGTGTGAACCTCCCATGTATTCCGAGTGAATTGGTTGAGTTTATTTCTCTCTATATTTTGTACTTTCATATATATAGTGGATTGCTCATCTCTTTTGTGGACGTAGGTCGATTTACTGAACCACGTTAAATCTTTGTGTCTTTTGGTATATTTCTAGTTGTCTTCACACTCGTGGTCTTTCGAGGTTTGCTTTGCTAGCTTCCGCGTTTGCACCTGCTTATTTCGGTCCTAACAAGTGGTATCAGAGCCAGATTCAATTATGGAGTAAGGTTCAGTCATTCGATAATCAATGATTGAACCAGGTTAGAACGAGGTGTTCATCTTGGCGGGTGTAGTTTTAGCTGCAACCTTTTTGACAGTACTGAAGATTTTGTTGGAGAAATTGTTTCAGAGTGGTTCTCTATGTAAAGAAGGTGGACAAATTTATTTTGTCAGAAATTCAGGCCAAGGGGGAGATTTGTTGGGTTTTATTTGCCCTGATTTATTACCATAAATAGGTTTCCCTTTTAGGAAAAGATTTTTGATTGACTAATCCTTTTTCTAGTAGGAAAAAGATTAGGACTCTAAAAATAGAGGAATGTTCTTTCTAACTTAATCTGCACTCACAATGTAGTCATAAGGGCGTTGAGAGTTTTGGTTAGGGGGAGAATTTATGGGTCATAGGCTTGATATGTTATCACTTGTGTGAACCTCCCATGTATTCCGAGTGAATTGGTTGAGGTTGCTTCCCTCAGTATTTTGTACTCTCATATTTATAGTGGATTGCTCATCTCCTTTGTAGACGTAGGTCGAATGACCAAACTACGTTTAATCTTTGTGTCTTTTCGTATATTTCTCGATGTCTTCTTACTCGTGGTCTTTCGAGGTTTGCTTTGCTAGATTCCGCATTTACACCTGCTTATTTTTTGCCCTAACAAGTGGTATCAGACCCAGATTCAATGACAGAGTCAAGTTCAGTGGTTCGATATCGATTATTGAACAAGGTTAGAAAGAGGTGTTCATCTTGGCGGGTGTAGTTCTAGCCACAACTTTTTTGAAAGTAATGAAGATTTTGTTGGAGAAGATGTTTCAGAGAGGTTCTATGTGTTGACACATAAATTTTGCAAAGGAGATTATGGAGAGGAGAAGCAAGTTGTTGAAGATTAAGTGAAGAAGGTGGAAAATTTTATTTTGTCAGAAATTCAGGCCAAGGGAGAAACTTGTTGGGTTTTATTTTGCCCTAAATTTCTTACCATAAATAGGTTTTCCTTTTAGGAAAAGGTTTTGGATTGGCTAATCCTTTTTCTAGTAGGAAAAGGTTTAGGACTCTATAAATCGAGACATGTTCCTTCTAACTTAAAAAGCATTCACAATGTAGTCTTAAGGGTTTTGAAAGTTTTCGTTAGAGGGAGAATTTGTGGGTCACAAGCTTGATACGTTATCACTTGTGTGAACCTCCCATGTATTCCGAGTGAATTGGTTGAGGTTGTTTCTCTCTGTATTTTGTACTCTCATATTAATAGTGGATTGTTCATCTTCTTTGTGGAAGTAGGTCGATTGACCGAACCACGTTAAATCTTTGTGTCTTTTGGTATATTTCTTGTTGTCTTCTTACTGTGGTCTTTCGAGGTTTGCTTTGCTAGCTTCCGCGTTTACACCTGCTTATTTCGGTCCTAACAAGTGGTATTAGTGCCAGATTCAATGATGGAGTCAGGTTCAGTGATTCGATATTCGATGATTGAACCAGGTTAGAAAGAGGTGTTCATCTTTGCGGGTGTAGTTTTAGCTGCAACCTTTTTGACAGTAATGAAGATTTTGTTGGAGAAATTGTTTCACAGAGGTTCTCTGTGTTGAGACATAAATTTTGCAAAGTAGATTATGGAGACAAGAAGCAAGTTGATGAAGATTAAGTGAAGAAGGTGGACAAATTTATTTTGTCAGAAATTCAGGCCAAGGGGGAGATTTTTTGGGTTTTATTGCCCTAAATTTTTACCATAAATAGGCTTTTCTTTTTAGGAAAAGGTTTTGGATTGACTAATCCTTTTTCTGGTAGGAAAAGGTTAGGACTATATAAATAGAGAATGTTCCTTCTAACTTAATCAGCATTCATAATGAAGTCTTTAAGGCTTTGAGAGTGTTGTGTTAGGGGAGAATTTATGGGTCACAAGCTTGATACGTTATCACTTGTGTGAACCTCCCATGTATTCCGAGTGAATTGGTTGAGGTTGTTTCTCTCTGTACTTTGTACTCTCATATCTATAGTGGATTGCTCATCTCCTTTGTGGACGTAGGTCGATTGACCGAACCACGTTAAATCTTTGTGTGTTTTGGTATATTTCTCGTTGTCTTCTTACTCGTTGTCTTTTGAGGTTTGCTTTGCTAGATTCCGCATTTACACCTGCTTATTTTCGGTCCTAACACCTACTAGTTGGCTTCATTACTTGATAACCATCGCTTATGCTTCATTAGGGAGAGTGGATATGAGTGTATCAAATATTGACTTTTAGATTTATTTTAACAACATTATTGAGCTTTAGTCAACTATTTCCTAATTTTACTTTTCATTTTTGTTTTTTTTTCTATCAGGTCAAGCTCTATTGTATGCCAAGTGCACAGAGCCGAGGGGAACTGATCACTCTATACGATCCATTACTTAATAAAACTTTGTGAACGATGGACAATCAAGGGGTGAAACCTAAACAATATAGAGGGAATGTATAAGATGGATCAAGCCATCACCTCCCATACCAACTCTGGTACACAACCAGGTACACGTTCAAAATTAGATAGGTGATGCCTTGAGGATGCAACCTTTTGCAGTCCCAAGACCTCAGGATTACTATACAGGCAACGTGAACATTGTAGACTCTGATGAACCTCTTGTCCTACCCCCTACTCCCCATGTGCACACATTCGTGGTGACAAGTAGCTTGATGCATATTCTAACCACGAGGGGCTTATTTTCTAGACTGGCATCGAAATAACCACATGTGCATATCGACAATCTAAGGTCAGTGTGCAAAAGTTGTGTGGGTAAAAAACACTTGTAAATGAATTTCATCGGGTTGAGAGTGTTTCCTGTATCACTGGCAGGAGATGTTGCTATATTGTTCACTTAGCTGCCCAACATTTCCATCTATACTTGGGACGAATTGAGAAATATGTTCTTAGCAAGGTACTGTTGAGTGTCCAAGAAGCTCAACTACAAGTATAAGGTAAACAATTTTGTAGCATTACTTGTAGAGCCGGTGAGCAACTCTTGGGAAATATTTACAGTGTTCATAAGGCGTTTCCCGAATCATGGCATTGATGATGAGTCACTAAATGAGTAATTTTATAGAGGTCAAGATGGCAACAACAAATTGATGCTTGACACTATTGGGGGCGACTCTTATGGGGAATGAACATATGTTGAGATTGGAGAGAAGTTTGAAAGATATCTCACAACAATAAATCTTGGAGAACAAGAAAGTCGGACACTAGGAAAAGTAACTTTGCAGTATATGTTACACACAATTAAACCACATATTAGATTCATGAAGAAATGGCGCATATTAGAATTGAATTAGGATTGGTCTTGAAGCACTTTAGTGAAGGCACAGAGATAGTGAATTCGGTAACTACTTGGAGAAACCACCACCACTGGAAGATGAGTATTACTGTGAAGAGGATACATACGAAGTTAATGATTAGACGGGGGATTTCCTAGCAAACACCCAATGTTCCAATTAGGATTATTGTTTCCAAGGTCAAGGAAACCAAAGTCGGAACTATGGTAATAATAACCGAGAGGATCAACATCTGAGATGAAAACTACAATCATGAAAACAACTTCAAATAGAACAACTCTGGTAATAGGAACTAACGGGGTGGGTCATATGTTCCTCCCAATAATTAGGAGGTTACCTCTAGGGACGGTGGAGGTAGTATGGCGCGGGTTGAGTATATTCAGAAGAAGATGAGGAGGAGGTTTGAGGTGACTGATGAGAATGTAAAAAAGATGAGAAGTGACCTTTTTGGATATGGACAAACGGTGAATGCACATGCGATCTCGATAAAGCATCTTGACCTACAGAAAATATGTTGTCTACTACGGTGAACTAACGGCAATCTGGCCCTCTCCCAAGCAACAATATCAAGAACCCAAATAATTATGGGAATTGCATGTTAGTCACTACTTAAGAAGGTTAGTAGACCATTGAAACACCTATGCCATCTGTATCTGAAGGTGACATGAGAAAATGAAGTTGATATAGCAAAAACTAGTAGACAGTTGGGCGATGGAACAAAAAAAGTAGATTTTTCACAGAAAGTGGTCCCCATCCCTAGACCTCCATCACCATTCCTACAAAAATAATGAAACGGAAGATGATAAATATCATCGATCTATCACTATGTTGAAACAATTTTCCATCAATGTCCAGTTGATATAGTCTTTTGAGCAAATGCCCGGTTATACCAAGTTTATGAAGGACATGGTAAATAAGAAAAGGTCAGTAAATTTTGAGGATGATGACAGAATACAACATTATATTGCTATAGCTATGAGGTCTCTTGTGCAGAAGATAAAGGATCTCGGTTCCTTCACTATTCCATGTACTATACGTTGCTACACCTTGCTACATCACAGTGTAGCAAAGCCTATTACGATGCGGTTACTGAAGGCTGATTGAACTGTGAAAAGGTCTATAGGTATAGTACATGATGCGCTTGTGAAAGTGGAGTCATTCATCTCTTTGGCCGATTTTGTGATCTTTGACTGTGAGGTTGATTTTGAGACCATTATTCTTGCGAGACCATTCCATGACACTGGGCGTGCACCAGTTGATATGGAAAAAGGGAAGATTAAATATAGATTGCATAATGAAAAACAACTTTCAATATCGGTAGGTCCATGAAGCAGAGTGGTGACCTCCAAATGGTATCTGCTATATCCTTCAAAGTTGAGATTACATTCGCAGTAAAAATTGAAGAGCGACTAGGTTTTGGGGCATTAACAGCGCTCCTCATGAATTTTAAGAGTGATGGTATTGAATAAAATGATGCTTTGGTGGCTGCACTTGAACGAAATAAATATCGGTCAAAGCCAAAGAAATTGGAGTTTGTTATGAAGTATCCCGAGTCTCCTCCTACAAGATCATCTATTGTGGAGGCCCCAAAATTAGAGCTTATGTATCTTCCACCTCATCTGAGATATGTGTTTTTGGATAAAGATTGCACTTTGCCGGACATTAGTGAATCATAGTTTAATAGGCAACAAGTGAAGTGCTTAGTGGCGGTGTTGAAGCTGTTCATATGAGCCATTGGTTGGACTATTGCGTATATTATTGGGATCCCTCCGGTATTTGTTCCCACAAAATCCAACTCATGCAAGACCACAAAATGAGTATTAAGCACCAACGAAGGTTGAATCCACCTATGCAAGATGTAGTGAAAACAGAGATCATCAAGTGGTTGGATGCTGGAGTAATTTATCCTATTGCAGACACTAGTTGTGTGTGTCGTGTTCAGTGTGCGCCTAAAAACGTTAGGATGAATATGGTGCCGAATGAAAAGAATGAGCTTGTTTTGATGAGGCCAGTGAAAAGATGGAGAGTCTGCATGGACTACAAAAATATAAAAGGTTGGACTTAAAAAGACCATTTCCCCATGCCCTTCATGGATAAGGTGTTAGATAGACTTGCAGGCAAGGGTTAGTATTGTGTTTTAGATGGCCATTCGAAATACAACAAGATCTCTATCATCCCGAAGATCAAGAAAGACCAACTTATCTTGTCCTTTGGGCTTTTCGCATTCTAAAGGATGTCATTTGGGTTATGTAATGCAACGGCTACCCTCAAGCGTTGTATGATGTCTATATTTTCTATTATTGTGGAGTACACTCTTGAGCTGTTCATGGATAATTTTTCTATGGTTGGCGATTCTTTTGTTCGTGCTTGAATATTTGTCTTAAGTGCTCAGATATGCGAAGATTGAATTTTGGTTGTATGGGAGGATGTC
>JAKWJD010001760.1:13101488-13199404 GCA_027705065.1 Solanum peruvianum
CGAGCGCTAACGCCTTTATTTTTTTTTCCCCTTGATTTATCTCTTTTTTTTTGTTCATTGGGATAGATAGTATGTGGGATCAAGCCCCCAAAAACTCATTTCCTTTTATTTTCTTTTCTTTTAATTCTTTCCTTCTTGGCTGAGAGGGTGTGGGTTCGAAACCCCACAGCCCAACTTTAATTTTCTCCTGAAATTCCCTTTTATTCTACCTAGAGGTTGTGGGTTCGATTTTCCACACGCCTCAACCTTTTATTTTTCTTGTAATCCTTAAATCTAACTGAAAGCTAGTGGGTTCAAACCCCACTCCTCTCATTTCATTATTTCTCATATTAACTTAGCGAAAATCGGCTAAGGTCACTCGGGTTCGAATCCCGTGTGCTTCACTCATTTTTTAAATTTTAATAAATTATAATAACCTTTAATTAAATTCACCAACTTTTCTATAAAGGGAACCCAGGTTCAATCCCCCCTTAACCCCACCTCTTTATTTTCTTTTTGGGAGCTTTTCACGCGTGAGGTCTCGGGTTCAATCCCTAGTGACCTCACCTATTTTTTCAATCATTTAAAATCTCATGTTGTATCCTTATTTTGGACGAAACTAAGCTAACACAATGTTGGAACTTTTTATCACATTTTGTACCCTATTTTCTCACCACTCTCACGTTAAATGTGTAAACGTTTGGAGTAGTTTTTAGTGAGTTCTTTAGGTGTATTTTCAAGATCACATTCGATAAAGAGTTTGCACTCAAATCAGCATTTTTACATCACTTATGAAAATCACGATTTAAACAAGTTCGTGCACGTGAGATACAACCATAAACATGTAATTTTTGTGCCCCATCCGTGTCAAAAAGTCACCATTATACATTGCACACACATAAACATTAATATCGAAAAAATAGGTTATCAGTCATACGATTCCAAAAACACATTCATTAACATATTCCTCACGAAAACACATTACATGCCTAATATATACCAGCATACATACCAACAAACAACCATCGGTAGGAGCTAGTGATAGGGACATGCAACATGGAAAAATCCCTAGTTTTCGGATTAAATCGACTGAATCCTAGGGGTTTCTTGGGAAAGGGACCAAGAGTAAGAAAATCAATATCTTATTTTGAATTTCATACCTTGAACTTTCTTCCCAAAGACCTCCTCCAACTCACGTTGAAATCCGAGCTTCAACACCAAACTTCGACGGAAGAACCCTCCTTTTGCCTAACGTTTATGGATATGTTTTGATTATATTTTTAACATAAATATTCTTCAAGTGTGACGATCTTTTAGTTGCTGGTCAGTTATTTTATTTTGGCAGAGAGAACATGAAAAGAAAGAGAGATTTTGATGTGTGTGTGTGTGTGTGTGTGAGAGAGAGAGAGAGAGAGAGAGAGAGAGAGTTAAATGTGAATGGTTTTTTAGGCTTAGCTAAAGACTTAGTCAAAGTAGGACTCTTTCAAAACTTAAAAAAATAATCTGATTTTTAGTTTTTCTTAAATCAGCTACTTTTTCTTAAATAATCTAATAAATATAAATTAATAAAATTAACTTACCAATTTAATTAAAACTATTTAAATCATTGCTTCCACCTAGGTTCGAACCCGGGTGGAGCAAGACATCACCCAAATGCCAATTTCAGTCCCTCTCTCTCCAAAATGCCCTCCACCTTATTAATTAAATAATTAATAAATATTTACAGTAATTATGATACTAACCTTAGCCTTGACAAGACCATTTCACCCCTAGACCCTCCAAACCTAAGGTTACCCTTTTTAAGTCAGGTAAAGACTCATCTGAGTAAATCTTTGTATTCGAAGGACCTACATGGATGGACCCAACATTTTCTAGCTCAACTAACTCCCCAGGTTAGTTGGCTTGTCTGTAGCAAGGGTTCAGACGTTTGGTTTTATGCGCATCAATCATTGTGAACCCGGTCTAATGTAGACATTCTAGACACATTAAGCATTACTTAGCATAGCTATTTTACAATTGTTACATTATCCCTTCCTTAGGAACATCCGTCCCTAAATGACACTACTAACTATATAGCATAATGCCAGTCAGATCATAACATAATACTATTCACAAAAAACATTAGCAATAAAGAATGGAGAGATAAGGAATCTTAGACTTAAGAGTAGGAAGTCTAACCTCAATGGCTTAAAAGATGAGGGTAGCGGGATCTCATATCAGCCTCGGCTTCTCACGTATTACCCTCAACAAGATGATTTCTCAACAAGACCTTCACTGTGTCAATCTCGTTGTTCCTCTGCTGCTTTATTTGTCTGTCTAAAATCTCAACAGGTACCTTTTCATATGACATGTCTTCATCGGCCCCCAAACCTTCAATAGGTCGAATCAATGATGGTTCACCTATGCACTTCTTTAACATGGATACATGAAATAATGCATGGACAGAAGCTAGCTCCGCAGGCAATGCCAACTCATAGGCCACCTCACCCACACGCTGTAGGATCACATATGGACCAACATACCTCGGACTGAACTTCCCCTTCTTGCCAAACCTCATCACCCCTTTTATAGGTGATATCTTAAAATAGACATGGTCACCAATAACTATAGGTCTACGGCAACACCAAATCTTGACAACGCATATAAAGTGTTGCCTAAAATACTTTTGGGAACACTTTTAAAGTGTAGCCAGTTATTTTCACTTTTAGCTACATTAATTTTAGCAACACTTCTAAAGTGTACTCTTTAATGGAATAAACTACACTTTATGAGTGTTGTTAAAATATGATATAATTGGCAACACCTATTTACATATATTACCACACTTCTAAAATGTCATATTTTTATAATTGAAAAAACAACACTTTATAAGTGTTGCCTTAAAATTTTTCACTAAAACGTTTAATTTTTTCACTCTCCCTCAAATTATTTTCAAATCTCCCTCCAATTTTTATTGGCCAAAAAAACATTAATAAGTCATAAAACATTTAACTTTTGACTCTTTACTCTTTACTCCCTCCTTCAGCTTTCCTCTTCCTCTTTCACTTTTGTGATTTTGTGAAGGAACTGAAGAACCAAGTGAAGGAGCTGAAGAACCAACATGAAGAAAGCTGAAGAACAACGTGAAGAGTAGAAGTCGACCCATAACAGAGATGAAGAGGTGAAGAGCTGAAGAGCTCAAGTCGTTTTCTCCAATAACGATTTCTTCAATAGTAAGTACGATTCTCTTTTCCAATAAGTTAGCTGAAGTGTTTGATTTTTTGTTTTGTGTTTAGAAAGAATGAATGCTTTTGGGTTGTTGGAAAGATGATGAATTGAAGCTACACTTTTCTCTCAAGTTTCTCACTTAAAAACACGATTTCAAACAGGTTTAGTTGTTTTCCAGTTCACTGCCTGAAGAAAGCTACTCGTCCCCTTCCAGTTCACTTCCTGAAGAAAGGTAATGTTATTTTCCTCATAGTTTTTGGTGCATATGAACTCTACCCTCCAATTACTCCACTTGTTTAATTATGTTGTGTATGTTGTTGTATTCCCTGACCCACTCGTGGGGCTACACTTTTTGTTGTCGTTGTGATATTAGTAGTGCACATAGTTGAATATTACAATCTGCACATTGAAGAGAACCATCAGGTTTTGATTTGTTGTGCTACGTCATGAGTAATATATCACATCTGCACATTGAGATGATCTATTTTCATTTGTCAGATATCAAATATCGGTCTATCTTCAGGTGGGGGTTGTTGGTTTGTAAACAAATACTTTTCCCCTGCTTGGCCACAAATTATTTTGTAAATAGGTGACTCTGTGGTTCTTCCTTGGCTTTTCATGTTAATTTCTGCAGATGCTTAAGATTTTCTTTGTTCTTATTCTGATTGTTGGTACTGTTGCTTGTCCATGTTTAAGATCTTTCTTGCACTACTAGGTAGATCTTTAAATCTGTGATACTGCTGCCTGTTTTCTTGGTTAATAGATATGTTTGTGATGCAATTAGCTAATAGATTAACTTCTCTAAATATATGTACTATCTAGATTTGAATTGTTCCCATAATCATATGTATCTCCTCTATCTTATCAATTAAACTCCAAGTTAACCTCCACTCTCATTGAAATCATGTTCTTGAGACTTAGCGAGTCAGTCTCTAAAATGGCATTTGTGATCCCACACCTCTTGCAATAATTTAGTGCTTTCAAATTTGCTGTGATTTCAGCTTCAATATTTGTCGTGTTGCCTATGCTTTGTGTTTCTGCATATACTAGATTTCCTTGGATTCCTATTATACAAAATCCGTAAGAGTTCTCTCCTGGGTTGACTTTGCTAGAGCCATTCGTTCTCTCTTACGTTGCCTTGGGGGTGGTAACAGGGGATCTATCATCTTGATTCACTTTTCAACAATTCCAAATTATTGCACTCACAGAAAGGGTGGGTACGGGATAACTTCTCTGAACTTCATGACGAACCTGCAGGACAGACCGTCATAGACTCGACGGACCGCTGTGGACTCCGTAACCCCACAATAAGACTTAACATCTTCCTTCAGCAGCTGCACTACGCTGCCACCTACGGACCGCCACAAGCATGACGGTCCGTTGAGGGTCTTCGTTCCAAAACACTTAAACTCTTGGAATATGGGTACTGGATTACTTCTATGAACTTCATGACGAACCTGCAGGACGGACCGTCACACACTCGACGGACCGTCGTGTTCTCCGTAAGCCCGCACTTAGTCTAAGTCAGACTTCCGCATCTTCCTTCAGCAGCTGCACTACGCTGCCACCTACAGACCGTCACAAGCACGACGGACCGTCACAATCCGTAACCCCACACTTAGTCAGACTTCTCCAATTCCTTCAGCAACTGCACTACGCTGCCACTTACGGACCGTCACTAGCACGACGGACCGTCACAAGCTCCGTAGGTGGTCTCTTCTGCATTTCTTCGCTCAAAATCTCTGCATTTATCTATGGACAGATTTATGTATATCCTATTAACTGTACTTATTTTTTCATTTATAGTAACATCAAAATTGAAAAACATTTGTGGAGGATTAAAGGTATGATTTGACATAGCGAAAGCCTCATGACTAGGTAAGAAACTTTTATCATCTCATAACACATGATTCTGATAGATTACTCATGACTTTTAAAACTTATTTGTTAACTGGTAATTGATTATTGCTGAAAGACTAAATATTGATATATTCTTCAAGGAGTTCACATATCCCATCCAAGGATTGGATGAATTTAGCAAGGTATAGCAAAGAGTATATTGATGGCATTGAATCATTTCTAGATTTTGCTTACTCTTATGGAGATCCTCATGGAGAGAATATTTAGTGTCCATGTGCGAAATGTTGTAATATTCTTTGGAACCAAAGGAATGTAAGGTATGAGCATCTAATATGCCATGGATTCGTTAAAGGCTATACTAGATGGATCAATCACGGGGAAGGGGATATCAAGTTGAATGTTGATGATGATATGGATTACTCGTGTGATGATATTGATGGGTTGTTGAATGATCAATTTAGAGATGTTGCACAGGCTGGAGGAGTTTATGATGGTCCAAATGAAGATTCCAAGAAATTCTATAGCTTACTTGAAGAGGCAAACCAAGAATTATATTCTGGTTGTATAGGTTTCTCTAAATTATTATAAACACTTCGCTTATATTTGTTGAAGTGTTTACATGGATGGAGCAATGAATCATTCACTTCTCTTCTAGATTTATTAAAAGAGGCGATGCCCGAGTTGAACATTCCTCAGTCTTACAATAAAACCAAGTCTATGGTTAAGAATCTTGGTCTGGATGATGATAAAATTGATGCATGTCCAAATGATTGCATCTTATTCAGGAATGATCATAAGGATGACGAATTTTGTTATACTTGTGGAGCTTCACGATATATTCAAGCTCCTAAAGTTGATAGTGAGCTTGAGTCTTCAAAAAAACAACATCGAGTTTCAGCAAAGACTTTGAGACACTTTCCATTAATTCCTAGACTAAAAAGGCTATTTATGTGCTCAAAGACGGCAGATTCTTTGAGGTGGCATGAAGAGGAACATTATAAAGATGGAAAGTTAAGGCATCTCGCTGATGGTCTAGCATGGAAAGACTTTGATAGGGTGCATCCAGATTTTGTACAAGATTGTCCCAATGTGAGACTTGGCTTGTCAAGTGATGGATTCAATCCATTTCGAACAATGAGTATATCACATAGCACATGGCCAGTTATGTTGATGATTTATAATCTGCCGCCTTGGATGTGCATGAAATCTGAATATTCCACACTTTCTTTACTTATACCTGGACCGCGATCACCTGAAATGACATTGATATTTACTTACAACCATTGATAGACGAGTTAAAATTATTATGGGATTCTGGGGTTGAAACATATGATGCTTTCAGAAATGAAACTTTTCAAATGCGGGCAGCTGTTATGTTGACAATGAATGATTTTCCTGCATATGCTATGTTATCTGGTAGGAGTACAAAAGGAAAGTTTCCTTGCCCTTGTTGTAACTATGGCACTAATTCTCGCTATCTTAAACATAGTCGGAAAATGTGCTATATGGATCATCGTGTTTTTCTACCGATGGATCATCCATGGAGATCAAACAAAAGATCATTCAATGGAAAAACTGAATTCAGGTCTCCTCCAGCTCCTTTAAAGAGAATTGATGTTCTTAATAGCTTACGTGATTTTGAAAATGTGTTTGGGAAGAAGAAAAAGAGATCAAATGATGGCCCATGGAAAAAAAGGTCAATTTTTTTTGAATTACCTTACTGGCAGCACAACTTGTTATGTCACAACCTTGATGTAATGCACATAGGGAATAACATAGTTGATAGCATACTTGGAACTCTTTTGGATATTTCAGGAAAAACAAAGGATCATGCAAAAGCACGGTATGATTTGAAAGATATGGGATTCAAGAAGAACCTTCATCCACAAGATACAGAAGATAGTAAGAGAACAAAGTTTACAAAGGCGTGCTTCTCAATGACAAATGGAGATCATTTGTGGAGTTTTAAAGACAGCCAAGCAACCTAATGGTAGTGCCTCCAATATATCTAGGTGTCTGCACTTGGATGAAAGAAAGGTGTCTAATTATAAAACCCATGATGCTCATTTCATGTTACATTACATGCTTCCAATACCAATTAAAAGCATTTTTCCTGATCATGTGGCTATTACTTTGATTCGTCTAAGTTCCTTCTTCCATCGTTTGTGCCAAAAAAGTAATCACATTGGAGGAACTGGATTGTTTAGAAGTAGAGATCATAGAAACAGTAAATCATTTGGAGCGAATTTTTCTTCCTTCATTTTTTTATATCATGATTCATTTGCCTATTCATTTGGTGAATGAAGTGAGATTAGCGGCCCAGTGCAAAATCGATGGATGTATTCCACTGAAAGAGAAATGGGTACATTCAAATCATACATTCGCAATAGGCGTTTTCCAAAAGGTTGCATAGCAGAGACACGAGCGGGAATAGATTGCATGAATTTATTCTCAAAATATCTGCATCGGGGTGTGCATACCAGGTTTAATAGGAGAGCGCGAAACAATGATAAATGTGACCCAAGTGACGCAGAACATGTGACTTTGTTTTCTAACAAAGGAGTTCCTTTAGGAGCAAAGAAAACTGATCCAATCATTTTAGATGACAAGTCACTAATCAAGGCACATGCATACTTATTGGGAAATTGTGACGATGTTCAAGAATATATTAGGTACCTTAATTTTAATATACCATTCCTTTTGTATAATTAATTTTTATCTTATTTAATTTATTATTTTAAAATTTATAGTAAAAGTTTTGTAGAGAGCATGAGCAAGAGGTTAATAATCAATCACAAAGATATAATTGGAGCAAATCCAAGAATCATTGTCAAAACTTCTCTCAATGGTTTGAAACTCGTGCTTTGCAAGAGGATGTGCCTGATTTGATAAAACAATTGTCTAGAGGACCAAATTCTGTTGCAAAAAGATATTCTGGGTATCTCATAAATGGATATAGATTCCATGTTAGGCAGCGTGATGCAAGGCGTAAAACACAAAATAGTGGTGTTACACAAATTGCCTCAACTACAAGCTTTGCAAGCTCAAAGGATAAAAATCTGATTAGTGCAGATTTGACTTATTATGGTAGAATAGTTGATATTGTTGAATTAAACTATTACAGCAATTTTAAGGTTGTTTTATTTAAGTGTGATTGGTATGAGGTTGAAAAAGATGTTTATGGCCTTACTTATGGCTACTTTAACAAGAGATGCTCTCAGAAAGAGCCTTTTGTGCTTGCATCTCAAGTACACCAATGCTTCTATGTGCAAGATCCACATGATCAAGATAAACATTATGTTATGAAGACTGTTCCAAGAGACTTGTTTAACATGGGTGATGAAGTTGAATCTAATCTCCCAAAAAGTTAAGAAAATGAGGCATCTGAACATTCGAAAGATCCATCTATACCAAAAGATAATGGTGAAGTACTCTTAACAAGGACTAATTTACCAGAAACAATCATTGATGTGCCTGTGGAGGAATTTGTCAATCAACAACTTGAAGTCGAGTATGAAGAGGAGTTTGAAGATGAGTTCGAAGATGAGTCTGAAAATGAGTATGAAGATGAGTTTTCAGATGCGTTTGAAGACGAGTCTGAAAATGAGTATGAAGATGAGTCTGATGATGAAGTCGAGTCTAAAAAAGAGTCTGAATAAGACACACCATGAGTTTCATTATTGTTATGATGATCATATAGTGCTAACTCACTGTTTTTGTAATATAATAGTTTTTTTTGTAAAATACATTAATAAGTCATCTATTATGGAATTATTGTTTTTAACTCTCAATGCAAAGAAGAAGTATCACACCATATGGAAGAGACAACAAATAATACAATTCATGTCCACATTGATACTTTCAAGCGTTTATATCAACCAATAAACGAGGGTCATAATACGGAAATTCATATCATCATGTTCATCCCATAGAATTTTTTGTTTCAACAACTTTTTATTCATTTAAATACATGATACGACTCAACTACACTTCTTTCGATTCAAAGTGTAGGCATGGCTAATAAGTATAAACAAAATGATGAGTTATGATTGATTGCACAAGGAATAGTGAGTGATATGAAAAATATTCAACTATGAAGTGAAGACATGTTCTAATGTTTTATAGAAATAAAAGGTTGCGCAACATAAAATAAATCAAGAAGTTTCTGTCATCAATATCAAGAGAGGGAATTGCACTAACAAATTTCTAACAAAAAATTTACACAAGAATCAAACTGTTAGAAAAGGACGTTAGGATAGCGGGCACTAAAATTAATAATTTGTCATAATGGATAATTATTAGTTTCTTTATCTTTGTTAATCACAATGTGTAGGATATGTTTTGAATATAGTATATATCTCTTGATCGACTATCTTGTTTCGAGTGAGTTCTCTCGACCTCAACAAGCTTATCGATATAAGGAAACCCAATTCCTTAAGTAAACCCACTTTATGAAGCTTAGTTGTAAATACAAAAATCAATAAAACTATAAATCATTCTACTCTAAACTTCTTTTTTCATGCAAGAATAGATAGCTAGATTAGAACCGAATTTTCAACTTCTGTTCATCAATGAAAACATGAATAAACAATTGAAACCTTTGTAAAACAAAATTAGATTCAACAATTAACAATATTTATGACCTAATTTCTATATTCGATTGCATGATCACACCCCTGAGGTAAATGTTTTTAGCGAACTACAGAAAAATGTAAGAAATAGTTAGAAAAAAAGATTATCCATCCAAATTGTATACAATCTTTAACGCCCAATGCCAAAATTTATACTAAAAACCTAAGCGTTCAAATCCAAATCCAAATCCTCTCCATTAGTGCTCAACAATGTAAAAGTATGAAAAATCTCCCAGAACTGTGGAGTAAACAACTTAGGAAATACTTTTGTCTTTCTAAAAGCATCAACCTATACTTTCGCAAAAACGGCTCGAAATCTGAACCTAAATTCTACTCCACGATATTAGTTGGGATTGTCTAATGAACCGCCAATCCACCATAGCGCATGACTTTTCGCTGTTTAGCTTGTCTTCCATGTACAATTTTCAAAGAAGATATGGCAAGTTTTTAAGTGTGGTCATTTCTTTCGGTGGGAAATTTTCAATTATAGAGTTTGCTTGAAACACAAGTTGCACCGGTGTAATATTTGTGAACTAAACGCTTACTTGGCGAGTCGTTGAGTAGCTTTTGTAAGTTCCATATTGTCTTTTCTTGAGCCTTCAAAAACTTTTTGCTCCTTTTCGCATCGTAATGTCTTTACCTTTTTCTTAAGCCTTTTTTGTTGCACATAGACACATCAACAATCGTTATGATCACAAAATAGGCATTAAGGATAGTAACTCATTGGTTAATGAGCCGTAAATGACTCAAAATTCCTGAATCATCATTATATCAAGTGGATAATCAAACCATCCATCTGACCACATTACTCCATATACTTAAGCAACAAAGGATGCATGTGAATTAACTAGAAACGAAGTTTAGGAGAGCAATCACTTGAAATCATTCAATAAATAACTTCAAGATTTGAGTCTTACTCTTCTATATTACATCAAAATCCATACAATCAATAACAATAAAGTATTCAGAATAACACATCGGAAACAATAATTCTCACATTAATTATATGAAAAATAATTCAAACAACATAAAATCAAATTTCAAATTGATGTTTTGAATTCATATAATAATACCTGAAAGGAGTTTTAAGCTTTTAGGAACTCATTAGAGAATATATTTGGGAAAAAAGGATCAAAACCTCTTAAAATCACCATATTAGATCAATATTCTAGTTCTTTTTTCAAAACATTGAAATTTTCCAAATAAATTACCAAATTATGATGTTGGAATTCATGAATCACCAAAGGAAGGCGAAGCCTTAGGATCAAGAAATCTTACCAAAATTATATAGCACAAAAAATTCTTTTAATAATCGCCTCCTACGGTTCGCCGAGCGTAAAGGTGTAACATAGAGCTGAAACCTAAAAAAAGGGTAAGCGAAAACCATCTATGTTGTCACAAAAAGGTTCAGGGTTTCTATGTCTTAGAATTCGACTCATTTAAAGCTTATTATTCAATGATATAGTGTCCTTAATGCCTTTGTATGCTCATAACTTATGCTAAAATATTAATATATAGCAATGAAGGAGAAAGAGAAGTGCAAGGATATTAAGAGGAGAATAAGAGCAAAATATCTATAAAAGTTGAAGCAATCCAAACTTGGGCCTCGTCAAATCCGCTCGGTGAGTTTTCGAGTGGACCTTAAGCTTGCAAAAAGAACCATAATTCCATCCCATGGATTAAACATACTTGGCGAGAAAACAAATGGTTTGATGACGACCTAGCTCACTAAAAATTAGAAGAAATGTTGGTGACAAGCCACGCCAAAAAGATGACAAAAGGAGCACTCGACCCCTCGCCGACCTGTAAGGCGAGCCCGACTTACTTCACTGAGTTGAGTCTATGTTGAAATTCTGCGAATGTGTAGATGTAATTTTAAAATAAGAGAAGGAGTTTAAAAATTGTTCACTTTTAGATTTTGATTTTTTACATTGTAGAACATTGTTTTTGCATTTTCCAGTTTAAATATAGGGATTGAAATACTTTTAGCCTAATTTCCAATATTTAGAGACTTGTCGATCATTGTTAAATATGATGGAAAACCTCATTAGGAACGATATCTTTTTTTTTCTATGTTTGGATAAAACCCTCATTCTTGGGGGTGTGATTATGTAGTTTAATGAGTTAATTACTAATGGTTGTTGTTAGTTACAAATATTATTGTTGTTTTGAAGTGGGTTCAGTAACCTATTAATCTTTAAATGGAGTACGTGTGTTGGAAATGCAGTTCTAGCTTAGTACTCGATGCTTTCTTTGAGAAAAAGGTGTTATAGTAGAATGATTATTTGATGATTGTATTGATACCATTGTTACAAATCTAGATAGCAAAAGTGGATTGATTAAGGTAATGAGTTGTTCGATTGTATTTTGTCTTTTGTGGTTTGAAAGAACTCACTTGAATCGCAATAATTTTTTGAGAAATGACTATTGCACTCAAAACATAGCTTACATGCCGATATTCAACATATTTATGTGACTATTACTAACCTTTCACGTTAAATTAGCATTCAACTTATCAGACTCCAAAGAAACCTTCTCCACTTATTTAAATCTGATATCAGTAGTCATAAATTTATTTCCCAAATCCCCTATCTTATATTAAGTGTCAAATCTTTGTAATTTAATGTAATATTGTGAAACTTCTAACTTTACAAACGATTCGGACAAAAAATTTCTTCCAGATGGAATCTTCTACTATATAAATCCATGTGGGATTGATCCCAATTGTAAGTTTGATTTATACTTATTAGACACTGCCTAAACATAGAATTGGATTAAGTATTAGCTGGCGGTGAGTGGTGCTTAGAATTTTATTTGATGCTTAGTCATGAACTAATTTTTTTGTAGTGCAATTACCTTAGTTGTGTTCATTGTTTATTGTTCTTAAATAAATGAAGAGATGAATATTAATGGAGTTATGTAGAAATTTTTTGAAGAAAGATGAAATAAGGAATTTACATGATGTCAAAGAGGATCACTTGGGAAGTGCGGGTGCTATTCGAGTGCCTATGACTATGAGTAAAGTAGATTTTCATTTGACTAGAACAATATTGCAACTACTTGAAATAAGTATGAGGAATTTCTGATAAGGACACTCGTGACCACACGCGAAATTTTATGAAAGTGCACGCACCATTTTCTTTCAAGATCATCACACAAGGGTCAGTTCAACTTATTTAGTTTGCCTTTTATTATAATAGGGGAATCAATGTAGTGGTTTAGCGAATTACAAAGAGATTCAATCAATTCGTGGGTGGAGTTTACAGATGCGTTTTACGGAAGGGTTTTCCATCCTTTGAAAATGGTCAAGTGGAGGGATAGTATTAAAAACATCAACCAAATTAATGGCAAACCTATCCATCAGACATGATTGATGTTACAAAAGTTGTTGCTCAAATGTAGAAATCACGGGTTACTGCACATTGTGTCATTGAAACATTTTTATTGAAGCCTTTACATGGTCAACAAAGGTGTTTTAGACCAACTCATTAGCAGTGGAATCATGCGATAACCGTTGTCCATACCATCAGCCCTTCTCAATGAGATGATAAAAATGAATGGTGCATGGTACACAATAGAGTATTAGTTATATCCGTTAATATTTTGAATGATAAAGAAACAATTATAAAAGAACCAAAAGAGACATTAAAACATGGCCAAAATGATGACCTAAATGGACCTGTTGACATAATATGTGATTTGAAGTTCTTGCGTGGCTTTAAATTCAGTTAAAATTAATAGTGGAGTAAATCATGATGAAACAAATATCAAGGCCAGGTAAAATGAAGAAATGTATTTCTTGAAAACCGGTCAAGGTGTTCTCATTTGAACTAAGAAAGGTCGAGTGAGAATAAAGCTTGGAACTAGTATCACCGTAATATATAGATAAATTAAGATAGGGAATCGCATAATCGTGGTACAAATTTGAGGGAGAGGGATTGAGACAAAAATCGCTATGTGCCTCCCCAGTATCGTCAAAGACTATAAGAACCAAGGTTTGATGCCGAATATATTCGCACAGAAGTTATGTTTGCAAGTACTCTTAACAAAGTGGAAGGATTCGACAAGTTTTTAAAGGAAATGTAAGACTAGATCTTTTCTTAAAAAAAAAACAATTACTTCACACTAGATGTCTATTAAGCAGTTGGAAATACAAATGGGTTAGATCTCAACACATAGAAATCCAAGGCCGAAAGAAGGTCTACAAAGTGACACCATTGCTAACCCACAAAATGAATTGGCATTATGTATTCATTGTTCGACTATTTTTAATAGGCGCTTCTTGGGAGGTAACCTTGGTTTTAGTGTATGTTATTTGAATGATTTTTGTTGGATGTGCAGGTTAAAAATTCGACGTTTCGGACAAATACGCTAATGGTCTAGCTTAGAGACCACTCAGCGAATCATCGAATGGTTCGATTAGCGAAATATGAGTCTCATTTTTTACCAACCAAATTGTTAGAGCCTCGTAACTTCGGTGGATATAATTTTATTTGGTGCGTCCACATAAGTATCCATCACGCACTTAGGCGCAAACTAAAGGTCAAAATGGCTTCCAGCAATTTTAAATTCAAAAAGGCTACTTGTTTTGTATTTTTTGGACATTTTCACTCTCTAAACATCATATTAGATCCTAGAGTCCTCGTGTGACTGGATTTACTTGCATTGCTTTTTTTTCTTTGACCTCATAGTTTATTTATCTACTTTTGAGGTTGGTATAAAAAAGATGCTTATACTTTTTACCATATTATAACAGTGTGGGAGTAACTGTTATACTTATTGTATATTTTTATCTACTTACTCATTTTAAATTTTTGCTTATTAATCAGACATTTTAGTTGTCGTGTTTAGTTGCGTAAAATGGGTTTGCTGGTATAAATTTTGGTTGTGGTAAGGGTGATGTTTGAGTAACATGATTTGAATTAAATAAATTTAATTTTCATGTGGTGGATAGGGTAAAGTCATTTTCAAGGGTAAAGGCATTGTTTGATCGATTCTAGATAATTTTGGGAAAGTCGGAGTACCCTAGGGATTGTATTGATATTGTCTAGATGGGAATTGTATAAAATTGAGTTTTAATTTAGTTATCATTGATTGTGAATCCAAAATTAGGGGTCTGGGTAAATTTTTTGCATGAGAAGCCATTTGGCAACCATAGATGAGCTCATCATATGACTTAGCGATTCACAAGTTGACATCTTACATCACACTTTTCCATTGAAATAGTTGTTAGGTTCTGTATTATTCACCGATAGGCTTGTGCTCGTTGAGATCACTCAGCAACTCATTGAATGTCGTTGATATTGACTTTTTGTAGCCTTTATTTTTAGTATTTATGTTGTTATATTCGGCAAGCTACCTAGTCTCGCCGATCTAGTTCGTCACTTTGCCCAACAACCCTATACCATATTAATTTCTGATAGTTTTAATACATCTTTATCGGTAATTATCATTCTGCCCGCTATTTCTTGCTGAATAAACTCAGCGCCTCGTTTAGTTGATCGCTAACTCACCTACTTGAGCGGAGAATTTTCCTACAATTTTTGATCTAGATTCTTCACTAACCCTTTGCAACATATTTGTTTGATGTATGTTATTTTTTAAATATGGATAGATCTCCAAGATGAACATGATCAATGCTTCTTCCAATAGGGGGAAGGGTAAAATAAAAGGAAAACGACCTGCATAGCCGGGTATAAAGGAGTTTTAGCTCCGACATAATGGTTGATTACTCCACCCACCACACTATATCTAAGTCTTACCGTGAGGACAATGTTGGGTATATAATTGTAGTTTGTGTGTCTAAGCAAGAGGATGATCAGACTCTTAGGTGGAGATGGGATGAAATGCGCTCCGAAGAACCAAATGATCCAGCGAGACTCTTAGTAGTTACGACTCTGACACCATTTCCAACCCATGAAGCAACCCATCCACCATAAGTGTCCCATCCCAAGCATCTCCACCACGCTCTATAAATAGTTCCATCGTTGCCGATTTAAGAACAATTTTGGAGGAGAACGAGTTTTCCATTGATGGGGTATTGTACAAGGATCCAACTATGTGGGACACGATTGTTTTTCGAAAATCAATAAGTTTACACAACCCCAACGTCCATATGTACCTTCTTAGGTGCATGAGTTCTATCATAGTTACTGGAAATTTATACCAAAAGGAAAGAACAAGACCAGTTCTTTTACACCAGTTGATTATGTTGTGATGAGAGGTAAGAAGGTTCAGTGTAGAAGCACTTACATAAATGAGGTGTTGGGTTGCATAGTCTAGGTAAGAAGATTTTAGATGAACTTAATGGCTGGTTGGCACCCTTAATCTCTAATATCACACCTCCGTGGATTGATCTAGGGGTCCAAATTTTGAAGAAGGAATTGTAAATCACTATTAGATACTTGTTTGGGTCTATTAGCAACATATTCCTGCCATCCACACAATGTTTTTATATTCTGTCACCCGAAGGAAACTTTATTGTGATTTATTCTTTTAAGGGATAGACTGAATATCAAGATTATGATTTCCATAGGGCAAAAGAAAAGATAGACATCACTACTATTCATGGTTCTTATCAGAGAGCTACACTGATGAGCTTGTCACGACCGAGGAGCACCCCATAAACGTAACAAACATTGTCGTCCTCGAAGAGGACTTGGACAAGCCCTTAGCATTCGTCATAACATATTAAAGGTAAAAAATGTGGTAAATTAAAACTTTTTACATATTGAGGTTTACATAGGCCTTTCACATCTTATATATGTATTTTACATAGCATCATCATATATGAAACTTACATAGGTTTCTCATTTAGTCAACATAACCATTACGTAAGGATTTAGTCTAATAAAGTCGTCTCACAATACACAATCTAAAACAAAGTACAACATTTTGTCATAAACGTTATACAAATTTACAATTTTCACAAAAGGATTACAACAAATATCTTAAAGAATGTGAAAGAAACGAATGTCTTTGGTCAATAGCAACATTAATACGGTAGAACATGTCGCACTATCCTCGAACTAGAGGACCTACCAAAACTTGGGGAAAATTCGAAGTGTTCTTAAAAAGTGACCTTGATACTTTAGTGGCCCAAACCTACATTGTTTGAGAAAAAGGGAAAGAATATAGGTTAATACAACCACATGTACTAAGTATAAAAACATATGCAAGTAAAACCACTGAAATCATGATTAAAAGGAAATTTTGTTCGAAACCATGCTAATTCAATTTCAAAGGCCTTTATGCACAATTAAGAATATATACAAGGCAATGATCACATATTAACTTGAGAAAAGTCCATAGTAAGCACAAGATCAATATCATGATAAAGTCAATTCAATATGGATATTATCAACTTAAGGTCCTAACAACATGAATGACATGATATCAAGATCATATATGCACAACAACTCCAACATAATGTCTCATCCACAAATCATGTACAAGAGTTCATAACATTACATCAGATACGAACCTTACTCACAATCATTTACCCAATCCTACAAGTGTCCTGCTTATGTGAAGCCACATAACCCAACATAATCATGTAAACCAAGTAAAGGATCATAAGAAATGTCTACCTGAAATATATATTCATATCGTGCATATTCTAATCATGTACATCAACATAGACAAATAGCATGTTCATCAATGAAACTAACTTCATATAGGATCATTAACATGTGAAGTCATCATATACATTTTATTTATATCATAAGTACATAAGAACAACCTCTTAGGACTTTCCTAAAGGTCAACATGTGTCATGTATAAGTAGCGCCCCATATCCCTACCTACACTAATTAGAAACCCATAAGTTACCCTAGTTAGTGTTCACTTTATTACTTTCATTGTACTTTCAGTAACAATCGCCTTAACCAACAATACATCATGTCAGCTAAACATAGAATCAATTATGATGAAACCCTACACCGAGAGAAGGACCGAAACATGAACATATCATTCTCGTTGGATCCATTAGCTAGTATTCCTATCGAGGAAAAACATTTAAGGAACTAGGACATATGTCTTGAACCCACTACATTCCCATTATCATTGGAGTCCTCAAAACATGAGAACATTTGGTGAATCTCCCTTTTATGGGGGGGGGGGGGTCAACACCTCTTATTGTCTAGTTCGCACACTGCTAACCTCAAGTCCCCCTTTTGAAATGTCTTTAAGTCTTTCTTAATAATCATATCTTAGAATAGATCATAAGAAACTAACACCCTTAGTATATCATTTCATTAGCTCATTAAGTATAGGATGACAACTTTCTTTCAGCACAAGCCATCATTAGTGAGATCAACATATAGTAGTTATATCATCTAAGGCACGCAATCGAAACATCATCAAACTTGCATTATCATAGCCTCACCATGATAAACTAAACATAATCAAGACATTTAATCATAATAATCATATCTTATCTTCTTAATTTAGTCACATATACTCCCTCAATTGCACAACACTATCAATAATAAGCCATCATCATTGAAGTAAAAATTCAATATCACAAAGTCATACCAAATATAATCCATGGCATTCATCCAGATCTTACGTTCAATTCATCAATATTATCCAATTACCCACTCATCGTCATCATCATCATCATCATATAGTTAATTAAACAATAACATGACCACTTCCAATGACCCTAATAACATCTACAACTCCAATTCATAGCGAGGGTTAGGGAAATGGGTTCAAACCATGTAATCTTTTATAAAACTAGGTCAAAGACTAAGAACCACAATAATTAACCCATAAACAAACATAATATATCAATAATAATCACATGAAACCAATATCAAATAAATTGAATGATCAATTTTGTAATTGGAAGAAAACCCATGTTTTTGACTTTATTGGAAACAATTTTGAAATAGCCTCTTGGGGAAAGAGATACCAAAGTGAAAAGATTCCGTACCTTTGGATCACTTAGAGTTTTATGGATAAAATATGAAGTCTTTAAGACATACTTCACCTTGAAGCTTTGTCTTTAATGAGGTCTTAAATAGATAGAGAAAGTAGAAAGAAGTTGGAGAGAATTTGGGTTTGGAAAATATGGGGTGTTAGGTTAGTTTAATGAGTTTCAAGTCTTATATAATCCCTCAACTAACTTAATTAACCCACTCTTAACCCTTAACCCCTAAATAATCACCAACATAATTAACTAATTAATTTCCATAAGTTAGAAACATAATAGCTAACGAGGTGGAAATTGACGAGACCCCAACCAACGGTCCGTAGTCCCATTGACGGCCCGTCCTGCACAAGTGCCGTGTGGGACAGAGACTGTTATTTTGGACCATTCCGTCCAATTGAATAATTTTAAACCTAGGGATCTATCTACCAGCATCTATAAGATGATGGGTCGTCAGTTGGCTCGTGTATGCACACTGTAAAATTGATAGTTTTGTATCCAAATGGAAGGGTCATCTCCAAGGATTCTTATGTTTTCCATGGGATTCGTACCCAAAAATTTTTACCCTAAACATAATCTTCTATATATTTAATACATTTTACCAATTTTCATTAAATTCAGAGTCTTAAAACCCCATGAAACATGCCAAGGCACACTAATGTACATTTTACAACTCTCAGGTCGTCATGGTTGTTCCTTAACGTTTTGACCCTAACACTTCCTAATTAGTTTAAGTACATTATTTTAAGCCTATAAATTGTGTTTAAAGTATTAGTTAATCATGTGATCCTCTAGACTAAGACATGGACTTTCAGAGTGTTACATTATCCCCCCTTAGGAACATTCGTCCCGAATGACACTAAAATCATTTATAGATAAAATATAAAATAAATACTAGAATCCCAACTAACTACATATACTTAAAATGAGTCACACTCATACAAGTAATTCACAACTCCATTAAACACACAAACATGATATTTACACATAGCAACTCAAATCACAGTTTACCACATATAATAGCCCAACCTTACGACATGAGGAACTACCTTCTCAATGTAACATTAGCTCAACATGATCAGCAAGAGTCACTAAAGCCAACTTTCTTTCAAAACACATTAACTTGCTCTATACTATTTCATGAAGGCAACAATATACAAAACACAAATAAGTGCAAGTTAAGCAAAAGAGCATTTTTTACATCAAAACTCATTTTAGAATAAACCTTTATCATAAATATGCATATTGTAGCAAAACAAACCAAATTCAAATTATTCATTATTTTCAAAAAAGTTATTACTATCCTTATCTTTGGATAGAATTTTGAGTAAAAAGATGATTATAACAGAACTTCATGTCGGCCTCTACCTCCCATATAACTTCCTCAACTAGGTGATTTCTCCATAGGATTCTTACAGAGGCTACCGCTTTGTTCTTCAACTTCTTGACTTGGCGATTACGAATTTCCACCAGAACCTCTTCATAGAAAATGTTTTCACCCACTCCTAACCCTTTAATAGGGAGAATTGATATGGGGTTGCCGATAATCTTCTTAAGCATGGAGACATGAAATACCTGATGAAGCGAAGCTAGTTCACTAGGTAGTCTTAACTAATATGCAACTTTTGTGACCCGTTGCAAAACCTCATAGGGACACCCACATACCAAGGACTTAGATTACCCTTTTTTCAAAATCTCATCACCCTTTCATAGGTGAAATCTTCAAATACACCATATCACCTACCTCGAAATCAAAGTCTATTCTACTATTGTCGGCATAGGATTTTTGCCGACTATAGGTTGTTTTTTCCATATATCTCTTATGACCCAAACCCTCTACGTAACTTCATCAATTATTTGGGACCAAGGAGTGAAGACTCACAATCCTCAAGCCACCTAACCAAAGACTTACTCACCTATCATAGAGTGCTTTAGAAGGTGAAATGGAAATACTCGAATGATAGCTATTATTATAGGAGAAGTTAATCAACAGTAGGTGATTGTCCCAATGAACTTGCAAATATATCACACAAGATCTTAACATGTCTTCTAGTGTATTAATAGTATGCTCCGCTTGACCATCCATTTGGGGATGAAAAATGCTTCTAAGCTTCCCTTGAGTACCCAACCTTTTTAAAAAAATATCTCCAAAAATGAAAAGTTAATTGAGCACCTCTATTTTATATGATGGACAAAATTATCCCATGTAATCTCACTATCTCATCAATGTTTATTTTTGCATAATCCTCTGTCGAATAAGTATACTTGACGGGGATAAAGTGCGAAGATTTTGTCTATTTATCCATTACAACCCAAATTGAGTCATTTTTCCTCCGGGTTTGAGTTAACCCAACAACAAAGTCCATATTAATTTCCTCCCACTTCAAAGTAGTAAATTCCATTATTTGGGTAAAACCACTCAGTTTATATTCTCGACATTAACTTGTTGGCAATTTTTACACTTAGCTACAAACTCTGCTATGTCACTTTTTAAGCCATCCCACCAATATACCTCTCTAAAGTTACAATACATTTATGTTGCACCCGGATGAATAAAATATTGGGAACAATGAACATCTTCCAAAATCTTTCATCTGAAATCATCAGCATCTGATAGACACAATCTCTTTTTGTATCTAACCACACCATCACACCTTAGGAGAATGACTCATTAAACTTGCTAAATACCGATTTCTTCAACTCCATCAACAACGGATCAAGATTTTGCTTAGAATTCACCTAAACCACTGAAGATGATTCAAAGTAATTATGGACTATAAAATGATTATTTGGGGAATCTTCTGACCGAACACCAAAGTGAGCCAATATATGGACATCTTTAATCCCACATGCGACATACTACCCATAGTAATACGACTTAAAACACCCGCAACAACATTGGCTTTTCCGAGGTGGTAAAGAACACTTAGGTTGTAATCTTTAAATAATTCCAACCATCTCTTTTGTAGGGGATTCAATTCCTTTTGAATGAACCCATATTTCTGACTTTTATTGTTGGTATACACATCCACTTGAACACCATACAAGTAATTCCTCAATATTTCAAATCAAACACTACAAGCGGTAACATGAGTTGGATAATTCCTCTCATGCACCTTGAGTTGTCTAGAGGCAGAGGCCACAACCTTCCAATGTTGCATAAGTACACAACCCAAACTTCTTAGGAAGTGTCACAATGCACTATGTAACCCTTGCTACCCTCCAGTAAAGTCAACACCGGAGCATAGGTAAGCCTATCTTTCAATACTTGGAAGCTTCTTTGACATGCCTCTTACCACTAAAATTTAACAATCTTTTGGGTCAAGGTAGTCAAAGAGAAGCATTAGATTTAAACCCATTCACAAACCTCCTATAGTACCTGTCTATACCAGAAACATCTAATTTTTGTTGGAGTAAATGGTCTAGGCCAATTCGTAACCGCTTCGATTTTCTTCGAATCGACCTCTATACCCTCACTTGAGATAATATGTTCACCCTCATTCTTTGAATATAACAAGATATTATCATGAATACAATCACAAAGGAATCAAGGTAATTGTGTAACACTCTATTCATAAGGTCCATAAAAGCCGTCGGGAAATTAGTGAGACCAAATGACATCAGTAGGAACTCATTGTTACCATACCCATTCCTAAACTAGTTTTAGGCATATCTTCACCTCTCACCCTAAGTTGATGAAACACCGACCTCATATCAATCATAGAAATGTAGCTTTCTGTTAGAGTTGATCAAACAAGTCGCCAATCCGTGGAAGAGGTTAATTGTTCTTAATGGTGACCTTATTGAGTTGATGATAATCGATGAACATCCTAAAGGACCCATCCTACTTTTTTATTAACAATACAGGAGGACCCCATGAAGAAAACTAGGTTTAATGAAAACATTGTCTGGTAAATCTTTGAGTTGGGACTTGAACTCTTTCAATTCGTCTAGAGCCATCCGATAAGGAGGAATTAAAATGGGAATCATATCAGGTTATTAGTCAATACAAAAGTCTATTTCCAGCTTTGGAGGAATTCCATGAAAGTCATCAAGAAAGACATTTCAAAAGTCCTTCACTACGGGGATCGACTCTATAGATGGATTGTTGGGCTAATGATCTACCCTCACTCGTAAAGACACCCCTTAGAGATCATTTTACAAGCTTTTGGACAAGAAATGATTCGACCCCTAGAAATTTAGTTACCCCCTTTTACTCTATGATGGGTTCATTAGAAAAGCTAAACTTAACCACTCGTATCCGACAATCAAATAAAAGCAAAACAAGCATGCAACCAATCTATACCCAAAATAACATCAAAATAAATCATATCGAGTTCTACCATATCCACCCATGTAGCTCTATTGGTAGAACATATAGTACAACTCCTAAAGACTCCTCTAGCCTAAACAGAGTCACCGACCGGGGTAGTAACCGAAAAAGGTTCAATAAACACATCGAGTAGAACATCAAACTTTCAAGCTATTAAAAGAGTTAGAATGATAAAGTAGCACCGGAATCTAGTAAAGAATGAACATCAATAGAGAAGACTTGTAACATACCGATGACCACATCGGGAGTTTCCTCTTGCTTAGTCCTATAGCGGAGAACATAAAAGCAGTTCTTCTTTGGAGCATCGGAACTAGGACCTATTTCTTGAACTTGAACACTCCCCTTCTCTTGACTCGTCACATTAGGAAAATACCTTACCTTATGGCCCTCTTTTCAAAAACCAAAGAAATTTTGTGATCCAACCAAGCATTCACCCCTATGCTTCTAACGCACTTGGCACAAGTAAGTTTCTCACTCGGTGAATTTCCACTCCTTCCCATTTGTGAATTAGGGTCAGACATCATATCCTTGTTAGCCTTAGGGAACTTAGAAGGAACTTGATTGGAAACCCTCTTCTTGAACCTAGGCTTGTCTTGAAGTTCAAGCTTACGCTTTAAAGTACCTCCCTCATATGACATAGAGATCTTAATTTCCCTATTCTTCCTCTTGAGTCTAGTCTCCTCAACTTGTTGAGCATGAACCATCAAACGATAAATATCTATATTATCATGAAGCATCACTGAACGACAATCCTCAAGTAGAGTCACCGAACACTCCTATCACAAAGCGTCTCATCTCTTCCCCTTTATTAGATACCAAGGAAAGAGCATAATTGGATGATTTAGTGAACTTCAAGGATTACTTTTGAACCCTGATACCTCCTTGACAAAATTTGATGAATTATTCCACTTAGACTCCCATTTCTCCCTTGTAAATAACCAATTAATGAAAGCCCTTCTAAATACTTCTTAAGTTATAGGACCTGCTCTCAAATCCCTTTTTTCTCTCCATTGGGTATACCAAGTTTGATCCTAATCATTGAATTGATAGAAGGCTAGCTCGGCCTTCTTATTTGAACTCAACTCCATAGCATATAGGATTTTGTAGACATCATCAAGAAAGTCATGGGGATCTTCATTAACCTTAAACCCAAAGAACATAGGAGGGTTCATCCTTGTGATGTCTCTCGAGCGTGAATCCATGGTAAAAATATTTTGTTGACCATGGGGTCCAACCTTCTAGTTTGCTTAATCCATCATTGCTTGAGCTCAAGTCACTTCCTTTTAGGCTTGGGTAGTCATATCTTGGGCCAAACTTATAGAAGTCGACCTTATCTCTCCATTCGTCATAGGTAGAGGAATGACAAGAGCTTGTTCTTTTTGAGGAACTTGATTGACTTGTGGAGGGTCTTGGTTTTCTTGAGGAGGAAATTCTTGCATTAGACAAATATTCCTCCACTCTCCTTGCGGTTTCCCATCTCTTCGTCATATTTTATATCCACAACATCAGATTAGAAAAAAGGGAGACATAGAGTGATAACTTTTGTGGCACAACTTTCAAGATTATGAATAAGTGAGAATTCCTAAGTGTCACATAGCCTCTCATACATAAGTGTGGAGAGATTCACACCCATGAACAAGATTCTACGTAGACATGGTTTAGTGAGACATCAATCCTAAGATTGCATCAACCTCATTTTCTAATACCATATTTGTCACGACCGGGGAGCATCCACTAACCGTAATCGGCGTCGGCGTCCTCAAATAGGACTCGGACAAGCCCTTCGCATTCGTCATAACATATCAATTGTCAAAATTCAGAAAATTAATACTTTTTACATATTGAGCAATGCATAGACCTCTCACATATCATATATGGAGTTTACTTAGACTTCTAGAATATGAAGCTCCCAAAGGCTTCTTGTTTAGTTAACATAACCAGTACGTACGAATGTTTTCTATTAAAGTCGTCTCACATTAAACTATCTAATATGATATAGAACATTTTGGGCATAACCCTTATACAAATTCATAATTGCCTGATCGGGCTTGCCACAAATATCTTCAAGAATAGGAACAAAATGAATGTCTTTAGACAATAGCAATGTTACTAAGGTAGAACACGAGGTACCATCCCGGAACTACAGGACCTACCAAAACTTGGGAAAAAGTGTCCAAGTCTTCTTGCAAAGGGACCTTGATACTTCAATAGCCCGAACATACATTGTTTCGGATAAAGGGAATGAATATGGGTTAGTAAAATAACATGTACTAAGTACATAAACATATGAAAGTAAAACCATTGAAAACATGATTGAACCGACATTTACTTCCAAACAATGATAAGGTACTTTGAATAGCGTTTATGCAAAATTAAGAACATATACAATCCAATGATCATATATTCACTTAAGACAAGTCCATATTAAACACAAGTCAAACCCCTTAAGTCACCCTAGTTAGTGTTCACTTTATAACTTTCATTTTACTTTTCGGGAACAATTGCCTTAACCGATAATAGACAATGTGAGCTAAATATGGAATTCAATATCATGAAGCCCTACACGAAAAGACAGTGTTCTACTTTCCAATATAGAACAAAAACATGAACATAAAAATCGTGGAGGATCCCTTATCTAGTATTACCATGGAGGCGACATAGTTAAGGAACTAGTAGATATGTCTTAAACCCTCTACAAGCCCATTTGCATTGAAATCCTAATCTCGTTAGAACATTTGGTAAATTCACGACCGGGGTCTAGACACTAGCCAAAACAAGCATTGTTGACCTCTCAAAGGTTGCATACAATCCTACTTATATCGTCACTACATTAATTTGGTTGATTTTAGCAGAAAATTTGAAACTTTTTGTTTTGTTTGAAGTGTACATAGACTTCATAGTTATAGCATGCATACACGTATAATAAAGTTCATTACAAATGTGTATCAACCATCTAATAAAGAATCATTCAATCTTGAAATAAATAGTTTTATAGCATAAGTAACAATTGCAAAAATGGCACCATTACATAAGTTTGAACAAAATAGGAAAGAAATACAAGTGGAACATGCTCTACTAGCCTGAAGCTATCACTAATTAATAAAATATAATGGCAGGCATCCTCGAATGCATGAGAACCTACCAAGTCTGGATGAAAAGCTCTGATGTCTGAACAACTGCAATGAATGTCTTCATCACCCTCCTGAACCTGCACCTAAAATAGTATAATTTATGGGATTAGTATAGACTTGTACTAATTATGGGTGTATGAAAGTACACACCAAGGACATTCATGATTAAGAAGAGCTCTCTCATAACGATATGAATTATAGAAAGTCATATCAGTTGGACTTGCCAAATAAGATTACGAAAGTCATGCTATGAGAGTAACATGCATCATCATTCTTTTCATAATACACCCAACAGATAACATATATTATATATCATATCAATATATCACATATCTTTTGTTTATATACCATGAGACCTTGGAATCACAGATTTGTCATTAGGACTTCCTAAATGAGGTCTCAACATATGGGACCTCATCTTGAGAGCTTTCTTTAGCAAACAGAGAGTCTTCTTATTTCATTCATATGTACCTCACATTATGCATTTCATTCATTTTTAGGCTGATGTTAAATACCATCTATACCAAGGATGATGTTTAAGACTCTCATCGTGATCATGAAGTTAAATGACAAAGAATGACTTAATGTAATAACCTAAATCTGATGTTACCTCATGATTGTCTTGCACATAAATATTAAGTATCATTCATTTCATTATTTTTCATACTTTTAGGAACTTCAACTTTAAACTACATAGATCATGTGAGCATCATGAAATCTGGTGTCTTCCCGACACCGAAAAGAGGTGAAATCACTTGCCAAGGTTAAACAAAAACATCCCTAGCTCGCATAGGTGGAAAACACATGGCTAATTCCCTATGTTTGAGGCATATTTCAAAGAATAGGAGATTTATGGAGACACATGCCCACATTGGTGGACAGTATCATCAACTGAGAATTACGTGAACCTCCACCCTTCACGAAAGAAGGTATCAACACTCATAGCTAGCCTATCGATTCTCCATTTAAAGTTCCTATTTACATTCAAATAATATATAATCAAAGCTTTCTTCTAGCATGAGGTAGTCATAGCTCATTAGATGATTTATCATCTCTTATTTATGTAGTAAGTGTGAATTGTCCTTACACTTACATATAGAGTGTCATTAAGACTTGTCTCCTAATATTCACCACTCTCTTGGGTGAGTACTTTTAGTGACATTATATTAGCGTAGGTACATCTTGTCACACTTTCACTAGCTACATATTGTGGTGCCACCCTGTTCTTTCTTAACATTTTTTCATTTCATCTCTACTCACCTTTCATTATTTTCTCATTGTATAACATACATATCCTGTCTTGGAATTTATTTTAAGGGATATTGATTCTAAGCGTAGTTACAGCTTGTCTCACTTGTACTAGCCTATCCTCGTGTAGCCACTCTTTCTTTGATTATTCATCGTTTAGCATAAATATACTCTCTTAGAAAATTCATTTAGTTACATTGATTTTTAGGCGTAGATGCAACTTATCTTACTTGCACTAGCTTATAGTCATGTAGTCACTCTTTCTTTGGTTATTAACTATGAATTGATTCTTAACACTCTCTTTTAGATTATGCTAGAGATTTGACTCTACATCATTCTACAATTCCATAGGTGAGCACATTTGGTAACATTTTCCTAGGCTTGGTTGAGACTTGCCTCACCATTCATCTTAGCCTCTTATCATGTTGTCACTATTTTCATTTGCTTTAGAATATTAGCTCTTCATACTGACTCACCCCATTAAGTGAATGTTCATTTCGTCATATGCCAATGCACTTGGTCTTTTAGTGTGTTTCACACTCTGGCTTAACCCTTCTAAAGCCTCATCATTCATCACATAACATCTTAGGTTCACTTACTTTATAAACGTATGATGGACTTATGAGTCCACACACAAGCCATGAAGCTTCATTCAAAAGTTATTCAAGTGATTCATATTGCCCAAGATTATGTGATACAAGATTTATGCATCTTGTAAGTATGTCAAGGTCTCAATTTGATTCCTATAGGCAACATCCATTATTTATTTAATCACGTAAGACTTATGTGTCAATACGGAATTGGGCAAGGGAACCCTATCTAAAATCCCTTGTATAACACTTAGTAAATTTTCTTTATGATTTTCGGTTACATAAACTTCTTGGCTAAGGAACCCGAGACCAATTCCCCACACCTACACTTCCTTTATTTCTTTTCTTGATTTTTGACCTAAACATTTCGGCCTGGGAACTCAAGATCGAATCCACACGCCCATATTCTTTTATTTTTCTTTCTTTACTTAATCCCTTCGTTTAGACTAAGAGGGTGCGGGATCGAACCCCAAGAAGCTGACCATATTTTTACTTTCTCATTCGGCCAAAAGGTTGTGGGTTTGATTCCCACATACCTCACTTTATTATTTCTTGATTGCATTTTTCTCCTCTCTCCTTCACCTATCGAAGAGGTTTTGGGTTCGATCCCCACACATCTCATTTTTTTAAATTCTTTTTCTATTTCATTCCTTCACTTGAGCCTTACCTCATTACGAATTCCCCTCACCACATTTTTTTTGTTACTTGTATATGTTGAGGTCTTGGGTTCCATACGCAATGAACTCATGAATTAAAAAATATTTTAAAAAGCAACATTTTTAACAGTAATCTGCCGAAAACGAATTTCAAGATTGCTGGAAATTTGTTTACCCTTTTTGCAGTCAATTTTCTCAGATTTTAAATGTTAGATTTAGGATAAATTTTCGTGTAACATCTAGTGCATCTTTAGGTGAGTTTTACTGATTATTTTAGGGAATTTAATCATCTCTTAGCAGTCCATGTTTTCACCCTCTTTCAGTCTAACATTAAGACATTTCGAGTAGTTTTTGGAGAGATATTTAGGTGCATTTTCAAGGTTAGTTTTAATCAAGAATTTTCTTTCAATTGAGCAACTTTAAAATCATATGAACATCACGTTTTTAACAAATTCATACACTAAAATACAACAATTGAACATGTCAAATTCCATGCTTCAAGCCGAGACCCAAATCACAGTACACACGTGCACCCACAAGTTAACACGTCACATATTTTCGGAAACACTTCTTTCATTTCTACATAATTCTAAATACACATTCAAACATATAATAACAACCAGCCCTAAAATCATCTACCAGAAGTCATACCAATGCATACTTGAATCTTTCAAATGATCTAATGACAGCGGCATGCAACGGGGACAACCTTAGTTTTTGATTGTGAATAGTCTGAATCTTAGGGGTTTCTTGGGTAAGGGACCAAGAGATAAGAAAATACATACCTTAATGCTGTTCAACACTTGTTACAATGCTTCCATTTCCCACGACAGCACTGCCTCACCACCAAAATCCAAGCACAATCCGTCGAGAAGAATGCTGTTTTTTTTCGTTTTTAGCTAAGCTTTTCGTTTGAGTTTTTGAGTGTAAGTTCTTCCAGATTTGATTAGCTTTATTTTATTTTCTTTTACTGATAAAAAAACTTGAGAGAAAGTGGAGAAATATGTGAGAATGAGTTAGCTTAGGATTAGGAGATTTAGGTCGAGACATAGTCAAACTAGGACTTCTCATTAATTAATAAAAAAATCTGATTTTCTTTACTTAAATCATAAAATTAAATATTAATTAAATCAAATAATATAATAAATATTAAATAAATCAGATTAATCATTGCTTCCACCAAGGCTCGAACCCGCGGGAAGCCGTACTTGCAAAAAAGGGTCCATTTTGGCTAACCATGCCTGAATTACCCCTCCTCTTTAAATTAATTAATTAATTAATTAATTAATTTAGGTAATAACAATACTACACCCTAGATTGGAAAATACCATTTACCCCTAGACCCTCCAAACCTAAGATTACCCCTTTTAAGTCCGGTAAAACTCATCTGGGTGAATCTCTTGAATTCGGGTGCCCTACATTGTTGGTTCTCACCTTGCCTAGCTCAACTAACTCACCAAGTTTGTTTGCTTGGATAGTGCATAGGTTATGAGGTGTGGTTCTACGCGCAACAAGCCCTGTGAACCCATTCTAATTTTAGGCATTCTAGATACATTAGACATTACTTTGGATAGTCATTTTAGCGTGGTTAGAGTAAATATCCCTTCTATGGAGAGTCAACACCTCTAATTTTCAAGATCACTCAGTTCTAAGATAAAGTCCCCTTTTTGAAATATCTTTAAGAGTTTCTTAATTATCATATATTAGTGTAGGTACTATGAGACTAACCCCCCTTGTATATCATATCATTAGCTGATTAGGTATAGGATGAGAACTTCCTTTCATCACAAACCATCATTAGTGAGATCAACATATTATAGTCATGGCATCTTAGGCACACAAGAGAAAGGTCTTCAATACTTTCATTATCATAGCCTCACCATGATATCACATTAAACGTAATCAGGAAATTTCATCACAATAATCATATCATATCTTCTTAATCTAATCACATGTAATGCCTCGATTCCACAACACCATCAATTATAAGCCATCATTATTTATGTAAACTGTTAAAGATCAAAAAGTCTTACCAAATAGCCTTCATGGCCTTCATCAAGATCTTACCATAAATTAATAACAATTATCAAATAACCCACTCATCATCATTATTATATAGTGAAATAAACAATCACATAGCATTTAACTAGGTGCCAATAGCCGAGACCCCGACCAACCGTACATAGTCCAATGGACGGCTCACCCTGCACAAGCATAGTTTGGGATAGAGACTGGTATTTTGGACCATCTTGCCAATAGACTAAGTATCAACCTAAAAATCCAGCGACGGAGAGTCGATCAGACGACGGCTCATCATTTGGCTCGTGGATGCACACTGTCAAATTGATATTTTTGGGTAAAAATTGAAGGGTACTCTCAAAGGACCCCTAGGATGGTGCTTGAGGATTCGTACCAGAAATGTTACCCTAAAAACACCCTACTATATAATTAACACCTTTTTATAAATTTTCATTAAATTTCGTTTCTTGAAACCCCATGAAACATCCTATGACACACTAATGTACATTTTACAATTCTCCTAATGTCATGGTGGTTCCTTAATGTTTTGACTCTAACACTTCCTACTTAGTTTAAATACAGTATTGTAGGCCTATAAACAGCGTTTCAAGTCTTAGTTCATTAGGTGAGTCTTTAGACTAGGTAATGGACTTTTTAGAGTGTTACAAAGCTAGAGTGCCATATATGCCGAATATGGATGTGGAACGTATACTTTCTTCCTCTACTAACATTCATAGGATCAAGGAGTAGTGTACTAGGTATTAGGATAAGAAGAGGAGGACAACCTCGATGGATACATCCTAATATAAATCTCAACACTATGGCGATAGAAACTACCCCTCCTACACTAGCCAGTCATCCAATATGTAGGCCTAGTTCCCCTACTCCTTCTACTTTCTTTTCTGATCCATCCCCCCCGTTTACATAGGCCATGGTATATAAAATGTGCCACATTTCCTATACGAAAGATGTGGGAGCTTCGAGGGTTGGCAATTCTTCTAAGTTTTATAAATCATGCTATAAGTAAAACTTTAGCTTTTATATGGAGGAGTTCAAGGTACATTGTCAATTTAAGATGAAATATGCCATATCATTCGATGTACTCATTGTACAGGTTGAGACGTGTAAGTAGGTGGTCGATGGTCGAAGGATGTGATAACTTTGATAGCTGATATTGCTGGGTTGAAATTTGAGGTGAACGAGATTAGGTCCATTGACTTTCCGATGCTCTGGGTCACTGTGGATGTTCATGAGGTCCCTAGTTCAGATGTTCCAGCTAATTCTAATATCTTTCTAGATACTGTACCCAAGATGCTACCTTAACTAATATAGTTAGGATTTTGATACCCTAGAGACTAATTTGGAGTGATTAGCAACTTAGGAAACTGAATATGAGGATACCGAGAACCTTTAGAGTAATCTGATTTAGGTATCTATGAAGGACTCACTTCAGGACACCTCAAAGATTTGCCCCAATTGAGCGCAACTCACTAATGGAGGAGAGTCTCATACTGATTCGTTGTTTAAGAGAGCCTAGTCACAAAGTTTTTCTCTTAGGCATATCTTTATATTGGATCTTGATTCTATTCTAATTTTTTTTGAGAAATTTATGATATTTTTACATTGAGGACACTATGTCGTCATTCTTTATGGGGTGAAGGTACCTTTATACCTACCTCGTTGGGTTGTATTTAAGTTTTTTTATGATTGCTTGTTTTACTACTTTTTTCTATGTTTTAAACATCACATTTATTATGGACAAATTTTTGAATATTATTCTTCAATCCCATTGATTCACCTCCTGGTTGCTTAAGTTGTGATTGTTGGGGCTATTCTCTTGCATACTAGAGTATCATTGAATTAAATAGTATTGTTGATTGAAAATTTAAGTTGCATAAGTCATTTCTCGAGTGTTACTATCTTATTTCTACTAGTCAATTATCGAAATGAGTCTTGTGATGTTCGTTGCACGGAAGCTTAACATGTCGAGACATGATCGATGATTGTCTTGGGTGACTTGTGTGGTGAGGTTTACTTGAAATGCATGCTTGGTGATACCTATAACAGACATCTTTTGTCAAATCTACTAGCATTAGTGAATGAAATAAATGATCTTTGGTACAAATATTTGAGGGTGAATCAAATTGCTATTATACTCCTTTGTGACCACCTTGTGAGAGTTTGAACCCAAATTGGCACTACTTGAGCCTACCCTTTTATTCGGATGAAACATAAACACAATTATCCTCTTTCCTCCACACCTACAACCTTCATGAAGCCTTGGTCCGTTTGAGTAGCAAACTCAGGCGAAAAGCCTGTGTTGCAGTTGTGGTGAAAATGAGAAAAAAAATTGAGCAAATTTTTGAAATTCACCTTTTAAGAACTGTATTTTAAAAAAATTTAATCCCTCCATATATAAAAGAGAGAAGCAGTGAAAAAGATCGAAAAAGAGTCCATAGTTTTAAGAAAAACGGTATCCAATGAGTTATACAAGAGGTTTTGTTCTTGAAAATATATAGGGCGGATTGTGAAAATAAAAAGTATGAATGAAAAGAAGAAACAGTAAAGCACAAGCTATGATTCATAGTCACTAAGCAAAAAAATCATACCTTTTTTCCTTAGCCTTGTTAAAAGCCTTGAAAGACCTTGGTAATCTAGCATAAACCGAATGATCTTTTGATCGAGATATATGGGCAAACCTATGGATAAACTCATGCATATATTTATCATTGAGAGTGAGAATTTTGTTGTTTCCTTATGTTATAATATTTGATGAATTTTTGTTAGAGATTCGAGTCATTCTTGATATGAGGATATTATATTTCCCTTCTTGAACTCTAAATTGCATTTGAAGTGTTTGATGATGGCTAGTAAGGGTTTGAATCTTTTTTTACACTATTGAACATCTCATGTGTGTTCGGATCGAATCCACACACACACACTTGATGAATAAAGAACACAAGAACTTTAGAGAGAATGAGATGAGAGATCTAGATAGAGAAAGAGAGAAACCAATATTTTGTGGTAACACCCCGTGATTAAACTTCCACGGCGGTGGGGTATATATATATATATATTAATAAATCAGAGTATTATTGGTTACAGAGAATAAATGGAGAATAAATAGTACAACCTGAACATTAATATCTGACAGACATCAAATATTAAGAAGGCTCTACAACCTAACAATGTGTACATTAAATGTAATGTGCATTCATGTTAAGTCTCAAGTAGCATTATTTGTTTACATCTCTGTTGGCCTGATTAAGCTTATGTTTTTCTTGAAGACAAATAAAAGTTTAAATTAGGGGTGTTCATGAATTGGGGATTTTGTCTCATTTAGCTCCTTTTTTTCAAGGATTTGGTGTCCATAATGCTTATTTTATGCTCATAACTTATACTGTTAAAATGGTAATTTGCGGTAATGAAGGCAAACTAGTAAGAAATGACATTACGAGGCAAATAAAATTAAAAAAGCTGGAAAAGTTGATGGAAAGCAAAGAAGGTCCTCACCAGAGTCAATGATTAATTTAAAGTTGTCCAACACAATTCATCCAAATCTAAGAATAATGATCGTTAATCAATAAAAAAATCCAACAAAAAAGTCATCTAGTCAAATACCAACGGGAGTGGTACATGTTTCAGATTCAACTAGGAAGTAAGAACATGGTCAAATCAGTCATGGGAATAAAAATTATCGAATTAAGACATATTTCAAATAAGGGGGTGACACGAATGTCGAATGGGGATTTTGGTTTTGATTATCAACTACAAACTACACTAAAAACAATACGAATTATCAAAGATGAGATGGGTTATTAGGATATGATTAAGTGTAGACTAATATAGACAAATGAGTATTTGGAACTATTAGTAAATATCTAGAAATTAGTGAGTATGGCTAGGCAATCATGGAGGAAAATTTTATCTAGAACAATTTACCCTGAATCAAATTTGAATCGGGTTTAGGACTCCTTATAGCGGGATTAACAAAGGTCAACACAATACCCATAATCATCAATCAAAAACCATATTTCAAAAACCTCTCTCTAGATAAAGGCAAGAAACAAAAATAGAACTGCATTTTGCAACTATAATTCCTATGTTAAACAACAATTAATTATTGAACTCACTTCTTAATAAAATATAAACTAACAATTAGCAATACATATAACCTAAATCAACCCATAATCACAAACCAAAAATTGGGGGTTTAGCTAGATAGTATAGAAAGATAGAAATTGTTACCATATTTAGTATCAATCAACTAGTAAGAGTAATTTAAACCTTACAATTCTCCAATTAAAAGAATCACAAAGACTTGTTTCTAATTTCTCAATTATGAATTTCTTTATTCCTTCCAAGCTAAGGAAAAGTAGATAAAAGTGTCTCAAGATGTTCAAAACATAAAAATAATGTTTTCAAGGGTAATTGATTGATTCCTTAGTGATAATACATTGTAAACTATAGGTTCAAAAACATACTTATAGTCGGAAAAAATGTGTTTTGAAGAGCTAGTTGGTGAGCCACCCTTGTGAATCTTCCATTGCCTTTTTGCATTGGTACTCAGCATACTCAACGTCTGTAACTTTGGCGAGCTAACTTAGCTTTTCGAAATAACTCGGTAATTTGCCGACTTTTCTTTTCCATTGCAAACTTGTTTCTTTTCCTTAGGGCTTGGCACGCTGGAACTTTATGCGGTCTTACGATCCACTCGGCGACACACCGAATGCTCTTAGTGATCCTCAGACTCATCCTTCTTCATTTTTTCAGCCTGGTTCGTCCCTTTTTGCAAGTTGGTGACCTTGTTTGGTTTCTCAATCCATATTCCTGACAATTAAGGATGTAGCATCAGTAATTGGAAAAAATTAAGAATTTGATGATACTAAATCTTTATAAAGAATCCCTAAATGAGTCCAAATCTCGGAATCATCATCGAGTCTGACTTACTTCACTGAGTTGAATTCGTAAATATATTATGGGACATATAAATAAAATTTTCTAAATTAAAGAAGGAGTTCCACATTGTTCCCTTATGAGTTGTTGAAGTTTTACATTCTAGAACATTGTTCTTAAATTTTTAAGTAATGTTGTAGGGATTATTAGACTTTTCACCTAATATCAAGCTTTTGCAGACTTGCAGATTGTTATAAATTATGATGGAAAACTTTGTTGCTACTGATTTCTTATTCTTCACCATGTTTTGCTAAAACCTGTATTCTTGGGGTGTGATAATATAGTTAAATGCATTAATTAGCTAATGGATGTTGTTAGTTTATGATTTTATTGTTTTTTTAAGTGGGTTCAATTGATATTTTATGTTTTAACTGTGGAATTGTAGCTGCAAATGCAATCGTAGCTTAGTACTCGATACTTATGTAGCACCATGACTTTTCAAAACGTCTAAAGTGACTCGCATCTTAGGGGAAAGAGAATGAGGGTGTGTTATAAATTAAGAATGATGTGTTAAGTGATATTTTATGTGTTCACTGGTTGTATCTGAACTTTTGAAGTTAGGTAAGTGAAAACTAGAAGTGGACGAAAGTTATTGTAAATTGTTTTGAAAGATTTGTTTAAAATTTTGGTAAAATGTCTCGAAGAGTTTTTCCCAATTTATAAAGATTTGTTGTACCCAAAACCTATGAAGTCGAATTTCTATAAGTCTATTTTCCAACACATCATTCTGTTTGCTCATAAGACTTCAGAATGGAGACATGCTTGCGTTTTTGTATGATGTGGAAGTAGGCTGGTGAGGTGGGTCCTATAGGTCGGTGGAACTTTATATATATCATCATCATCGACTTTTATTCTATTTTCTTCATTTTCATTTGTGAAAAATAAGAAAACTCACAAAACCTACAAAACAAGTTACAGATTTTCATGACTTCTCCTTCACAAAAGTTGTTATGCGCGTTGAGCTCGTAAACATGGTATAATATTTTTATGGAGTTCCTAGCATATCGTACTTTGGTGTGTTTACAGAAGGTATTTGGGAATATTTTAAAGTTAAAAGAGTCTATCATTGATAAGTCGCAAATAAGAATTAGCGACAGAAATATATAGCTTTTATCGAAGTATCGTGGTGTCTTCTATTCTTTGTATTGATTATCGTTTTGCCTTGCTGTACTATTGAGAGGGTTGTTAGTAAAGTTGTTAGGCCACTTGAATTCAGCAAAAAAGGTATCTTAAGGCTATTCCCTACATATATCATGTTTCCTCAAAGATTGGGAGCAATGTAATTGGTTTGTTATCCTTGTTATACATGTAGCCATTATTGTTGATTTTTGGCTGCTCGAGTGTATAAAATTCTCCCTTGTTTGGATTGTTATTTAGTTAGTAGTGTCCTTATGTTGGACATGACTTTGACGCTTTTTGTATAAGTTACATATAACTATATTGCTCCCGTTTAGCAATTTGAATTTTATTATTGCCCGTGAGGATATTGTGGTTTGCTGCAGGAATGTGTTCTACGCCTAAAAGGGCATATTTTGCGTATAGTTCTATATGTATGACTAAAAGGTCTATAAGTTGCTTACAGGCTATAATGATGCCTAGAAGAGCTATGAGTTCCCTACATGGCTATACTTACACCTATGAATGCTATATTCTTCCTACAGGTACATGTTTCCTAAGAGGGCTTTGGGTTTTCCATAACCTATGTTTATGCCGAAGAGAGCTATGTGCTGCCTACATTGCTATAAAATGCCTAAGTGTTCTATCTGATTGACTGAGCTAGAGTACTACCGATAGGGTTATGTTGATTGATTGGCACCTTCCACGCTTATGGGGGCTTCAGTAGGTGGTCTCTAGTATTATTTGTACCTACCAAGCGTATGCCGGCTTATTTAGGTTGTTGTTTTATTATTTTTGATATGTTTAAACTTAGGAGCTGGTAAGCACATTCCACGCCCCGATCCTACACCCTAGATGTGGCCGACACGGAATGACCATGGCTAGCCTTGTGCAGACCCTTGGAAAATCCTACTTAACTTAGCGAAAGATTAACTTAATGTAAAAATACATTGTCATAAGGTAACTTGAATCAAGATAACTTTGCCAAAATATCAGAAGTATCATAATAAAGTATCTGTAAATAAATAGAGACTCAAAACTAAAGTATCTGACTAACTCTCTGCTATATGAAGCCTCCATACTACTAAGATGAATGTTAGGAAAAACCCTCAAACATTCTATAAATGAAAAAGACTAGATAGCAATAAAAGAGTCCCTGGAATGCAAGGAGGCTCACTACTAACTCCGTGTGCTCAAACTGGATCAATGAGGCATTGGATGCTAATCGTGGTTATCAACGTCTGCATTATAAGAAGATGCAGTCCAATTGGGATCAATAGATTGAACACACAATTATGCGATTCGGAATGCTAAACAATAACTTAAACTCAAAAAGGATATGAAGAAACACATACTTACCTTGGCTCTACGAAACTCATGAACCACTAAACGTAATATTAAACAATAAGGACACATGGAATATGTTAGGTTGTGGAGCCTGATTAATATATTTAACTGTTTATTCTCTGTAACAAAAAAATACTCTGATTTATCAATATAAATATACCTCACCACCGTGGAAGTTTACTCACGGGGTGTTACCACGAAATATTGGGTTTTCTCTTTCTCTCTCTAGATCTGTCATCTCTTTGTCTTGAAAGTTCTTGTGTTCTTCATTCATAAAGTGTGTGTGCGTGAATTCGATCCTAAAAGCTCGTATCAGAGCTAAGGAGATTCAACATGATCACTGAAGATGAAAAGTTCAAAGCTTGGATTCGAGAAATTTGATGGATCCGATTTAAGTTTCTGGAAGATGCAGATCAAAGATTTTCTGTACCAGAAAGATCTTCACGAACCGTTGACCGGGGTGTAGCTGGAATCCATAACGGAGGAGAAGTGGAACCTTAAGGATCGCCAGACTCTAGGGTTGATCCGATTGACTCTGTCAAGAAACGTTGCGTTCAACATCAAGAAGGAAAAGATTACGTCCGATCTGTTGAAGGTACTATCAAACATGTCTGAAAAACCATCGGCAATGAACAAGGTATATGTGATGCGTAGATTGTTAAATTTACAGATGTCTAAGAATGGATCCATTTCTGATCGTATAAACGAGTTCAATATGATTGTGAGTCAACTCAATTCAGTGGATATTAATTTCGAAGATGAAATTAAGGCGTTGATTTGATGTCATCTCTGCCTGAGTCTTGGGATACAGTTGTTGTTGCGATTAGCAATTCCCGTGGATCTGAGAAACTAAAGTTTGATGAAATCCCTGATGTTGTTCTTAGCAAAAGTATTCGCAAACAAGAAGTGGGAGATTCATTGGGCAGTGCTCTCAGCGTTGACCAAAGGGGGAGAGGTAAGACAAAAGGCCAAAATCAACATGGTTGATCAAAATCAATGAATCGAGGAAAATCCCTTAACATATCAAACGTGACTTGCTAGAACTGTGGAGAAAAAGGGCACTTTCGGACGAACTGTACAAAGCCAAAGAAGAAACAGAATCAGAAACTTGGAGATGACAATGATTACGTAAATTCAGCAGAGACCATTGGGGATGCTCTAACCCTTAGTGTAAACAACCCGGTTGAATCATGGGTTTTGGATTCTGGTGCATCTTTCCATTCGTCTCCAAGCAAGGAGTTGTTCCAAAATTTCAAATCTGGAAATTTCAGAAAGATGTTCTTGCTGACAATAAAGCCTTGGAGATTGAAGGAAAGGGGGATGTTTGTATAAAGACCACCTCGGCAAACCAGTGGACATTGGAGGATGTCAGATAAATTCCAGGACTCAAGAAAAATCTGATCTCTGTTGGTCAGTTGGATAGCACGGGATATGCAGCAGAGTTTGGGAAGGGTCGTGGAAGATTGTGAAAGGTGATATGGTAGTAGCTCGTGGCACCGAATCTGGAACCTTGTACCACTGCAAGGTGTATTAATATGGTCGTTGTTAATGAAGGTGCTTACGGTTCATGTCTGTGGCACAATAGACTTGGACACATGAGTGCTAAAGGAATGAAGATGTTGTTTGAAAAAGGAGCATTAGAGGGTCTAAAGTCTGTTGATATGGGTCTTTGCGAGAGCTGTGTTATAGGAAAACAGAAAAGAGTAAGCTTCACAAAAACTCCTAGAGAGCCAAAGAAAGTGCGGTTGGAAATGGTCCATACAGATGTTTGGGGACTATCTCCAATATCATCACTTGGAGGATCCATATTCTATGTTACATTCATTGATGATTTAAGTAGGAAGGTATGGGTTTACTAATTGAAGCATAACTCAGATGTGTTTGCAACTTTCAAGAAGTGGAAAGCTGAAGTTGAGAATCAGATCGGTTTGAAAGTAAAATGCCTAAGGTCTGACAATGGAGGAGAGTATGACAAATCAGAGTTCAAGGCATTCTATGCAGCTGAGGGAATGAGATTGATGAGAACAGTTTCTGGTAAGTCAAGGAAGATTGGAATTGCTGAGAGGATGAACAGAACATTGAATGAGCGTGCAAGGAATATGAGGATAGACTGTGGGCTGCCCAAAACATTTTGGGCTAATGCTGTGAGCACATCTGCATACTTGATCAACAGGGGACCATCAGTTCCCTTAGGGTTCATGATTCTAGAGGAGGTGTGTACAGGAAAAGAACTCAAGTACTCACACTTGAGGACTTTTGGTTGCACTGCCTATGTTCATGTTGATCCAGAAAAGAAAGACAAGCTAGATGCCAAGGCAGTGAAGTGTTACTTCATAGGCTATGGTTCTTATTTGTTTGGTTACAGGTTTTGGGATGACAAGAACAGAAAGATCCTGAGACATCGTGACATGACATTTGATGAGTCTCTCCAGTACAAGGACAAAGAGCAGAAGTTCTAGAGATTACAAAGCAAGTGGGAGTTGAGGTTGAGTTGGAGAAGAGTAACCCGAGAGATGTCGAAGCAGATACTCAACCAACTCCTACTGAAGAATCAGAAGTAGAGCAAGTTACACCTGAGCAGGTGTTAAGGAGATCATCCAGAACCATCAGGGCACCAGATAGGTATTCACCTTCATTGCACTATCTATTGCTGAATGATGAGGGGGAACCAGAGTCTTTTGATGAGGCTCTAACGGTGGATGATTCGATCAAGTGAGAGCAAGCCATGGATGATGAGATGAGGTCACTTGAGAAGAACGACACATGGGAGTTGACTGAGTTACCTGCAGGGAAGAGAGCTTTGCTGAACATGTGGGTGTTCAGAATCAAGACTGTACCAGATGGCAAAAAAAGGTTCAAGGCTCATTTAGTGGTTAAAGGATATTCACAAAGGAAAGGTATTGATTATGCTTAAATATTTTCTCCTGTTGTGAAGTTAACATCTATTCAAATTCTGTTGAGTATAGTTGCATGGGAGAATTTGCATCTAGAGCAAATGGATATAAAAACATGATTTTTATATGGAGATCTGGACAAAGAGATCTATAGGCAGCAAACGGAAGGATTTGTGGTTCCAGGCAAGGAATACATGGTGTGCAAGCTCTCCAGGAGCTTGTATGGACTAAAGCAAGCACCAAGGCAGTGGTACAAGAAATTTGACTCCTTTATGATCAAGAGTGGATTTTGCAAAGATAAAAGGATCCTTGTTGTTACTTCAAGAAATACACTGATTCATATGTCTTTATACTCTTGTATGTGGATGATATGTTGATTGCAGGATCTAGTATGATGGAGATTAACAATCTGAAGACAAGGTTGTATGTAGCGTTTGAGATGAATGATTTGGGTCCAGCAAAGCAGATTTAGGGGATGAAGATTTCTCGTTATAGATCTGCTGGAACTTTAAATCTATCTCAGGATTTGTACATTGAGAAGGTGCTGAGAAGATTCAGGGTTAATGATAATAAACCCAAGACTGTCGAGGAGCGTGATCACATGGCACTTGTTTCATATGCTTCAGCAGTTGGTAGTTTAATGTATGCTATAGTCTGCACTAGACCTGATATAGGACATGCAGTGGGAGTTGTTAGCAGGTACATGCCGAACCGAGGGAAAGAGCATTGGGAAGTTGTGAAGTGGATTTTGAGATATCTGAGAGGTACATCCAGTACTTCACTCTGTTTTGGCAAAGAGAAGGTGACTCTACAGGGTTTTGTGGATGCTGATCTTGGTGGGGATGTTGACTCGAGAAAGAGTACATCTGGTTACATTTACACCATAGGTGGAACAACAGTGAGTTGGATGTCCAGGATTCAGAAGTGTGTTTCTCTTTCATCTACTGAAGCTGAGTATGTGGCAATAGCTGAAGCTGGTAAGGAGATGATATGGCTGGAAGATTATCTTGAGGAATTGGGCAATAAGCAGAGCGAGAAGATTCTTTACTCAGATAGCAAGAGTGCCATACAGTTGGTGAAAAATCCAGTCTATCATTCGAACACAAAGCACATCAGAAGGCGATACCATTTCTCTCGCAAGGCAGTGGAGGATGGTGATATGTACTTGGAGGAGATACAGGGTGCAAAGAACCAGACAGACATGTTGACAAAATATGTTGATGTTTGGAAACTGGGGTTATGTAAAACCTCGGTTCGTCTTCTTTAGTTGTTGCTACAGATGTTGCGGTGTGGTAAAGATGTTGATGATGAAGATAATTTTTTTTTGAGAATGTATTTTTTGGATGACTGAGTCAGTCTCAAAGTGGGAGAATTGTTAGGTTGTGGAGCCTGATTAATATATATAACGTATTAGTCTCTATAACGAAAAATACTTGATTTATAAATATAAATATACCTCACCGCCGTGGAAGTTTACTCACGGGGTGTTACCATGAAATATTGGATTTTCTTTTCTCTCTCTAGATCTCTCATCTCTTTCTCTTGAAAGTTCTTGTGTTCTTCATTCATCATGTGTGTGTGCGTGAATTTGATCCTAACAGAATATATATAGGGGTTGTAAAAAAAGTTCAAACAACTTAGTTTTTTAAAGAAAATATATTAAATAACTCAACTTTACTTAAATATCAAAGTAATATAGTCTCTATAAGAGATCTCTAACCAACAACCCCCACTGTGAGCCAAAGTGGTGATACAACGTCTTGCCCATGCTGCCAGAAATGTTCTATACTTTGTTATTGCATAGAACTCCTTAACTAAGTGGATTAACTAGCTTAATTTACATGATTATCTAAAACGTATGATCCGTTGGTGCCCACGATGGTTTTAGCTCATGCTTTTAAAATAAGTTCCTTTCTTTGGGTTATGATAATTTCCTCAAAACATTAGCTTTAAAAAGGTCTCTTGAAATCAATGTCCTCTTTTTTTTGTTCAAACCTCTTTTGGAAATCATCGTTTCGTCTTTAACCTAAATATGAAAACATTTATAGACTTTTCGGAAGTACTTAGCCCCCTTATAACTTTTGAGAAATAAACTGAACTCTCTACTCTTTGTTTAACTTGAACTTGAATCTTAATCAAGTTTTAGGGAATACTTAGTTCCCTTATTTTACTTTGAATTAAAGGCTTCAACTTTTGCTCTTCTCTTGAACATAACACTAGACCCGTAAAACTATGTTAAAACATTTAATAAATACTCTTGAAAACCTTTAAGAACTTTGCTTTGACTTACTTCTTAACTTTAGACTGGATTTTTAACTTCTTATACTCTGATCTTAACCTTCCTTGAATTGGATTGAGGATACAAGGTTATGATATGTGTTATTTTATTATTTCTAGATGTTTAGAAATCATGTGAAGTAATTAGAATCATTGGGAGGTGGTAATATATCTTAAAAGGATATAAATGGGCTATATTATGAAAACATTGCAAAAATCATAAATATAGGCTCATTTGAGGTGCGCCGCTCAAGCTTCAATTAACTGAGGCCACTGGCTTACTTGTGACGCATCGCGCCAAGCCTCAGTTTCAAAGGCCAGTTTGTTGCACACTACTGGCGCGACGTACCTGGCCTCCCATGGTGAGTCTAATGGATTTTTCAACTCATTTTTCAATCTCTAGACCCTCCAAACACCTGTAGTTAATTCACCAAACACTTGGACTATTGGTACCCTCAATTCCTAGTGAATTTAACTAAAAAACTACCAAGAGAAAAAAGAATCAACCCTGTACAGGCAACATAAAATTATTTAATAAGAATTCAATATTTTCCTTCAAAAACTTCATCCTTTAACATGAAATCAACTCATATATTTACTGAATTGAAACAAATTGGTGTGTGGGTGTACGAACCCTACACAAAAAATCTCACATACCTCTATAGGGATCACCCCTGACGAATTTCACTTGCAAATTCTTGGCATTAGTGGCGAAACGTTGATCTTTCTACCTTCTCCTTCTTCCCTTCTCTTTTCTCCCAACCCCTAAGTGTGAATTGATTTTTCGAAAAATTGACTTAAGAATTATTGTTACCACAACGAAACCCTTAAAATGAATTAGGAAATATTTGGTTTAAAAGACTAGTTTTGACTTACTTAAATCCGGAAATGGACTTTCCTTACATCCACAATCCAACTTCTTGTAGTCATATTTCCTATATTCGATATCAAAAATGCAAAAACCCGACAACTTTGTAAAGATATCACAAAGTGACTTCCAACCATATCAAGAATTACTTCTAACTCTTTGTGATCTAGAATTTAAGGCCGTTTGAAAATAACCAAAACTCACTTCTTATGAATAGAAATAAAAATCTAGATATTTCCTTTCTTTCTAAAAATGATTACTATTAAAGTCTTATCTTATTTTATTTTTTTTGAGTTGCGAGATGTTACAATACACTTATCTTATCTTTTATTTATTTATCATATTATTTCACACTTTGTACATTATTTTGTACTGACGCTCGTTGCCTCGGTAATATGCTTTCATGTTTAGGTGAACTTCTTTAATATATACATGTTTTATGCTTTTGTATAGACAACATGGTGGTATCAACGGCCCAATCAATACTTCTGTGCTAGTTGGTTATTTAATTAAATGAACTCTTGGGAGTAGCTGTTTCTTTTATAGATCTATTAATAGAGGTCTTGCTGGCCGAGGCTTAATTTTAAACTGAGATATACTTATTTGTTTTCTTTATTGCATGTGGCTTCCATGCGCTAGTAGCAGATGGTTCACCAAGGTCGGTTGGGTCTTTAGTTTTGTCATAAGGAGCTAATTGAGCCCCTTGAGTTTGGGGCATGACAACATGCAAATCTAGCTTGAAAAAGTTGTCTTAGTAAGTGATGGGTTTTTTGATTGTGTTTTGCTTGTTGAAGTTTGAAAAACAAATCTCTTCATTTCAAATGGAAAATGATGAGAACCCGAGTACTGACTTAGACTTATTGAGCTTTTGAAAGTGGGTTTGATTTCAATCTTTCAAATCTAGGTTGAAAAAGTGGACTCAATAAGGTTATGGGTTATTCAATTATGTTTTTCTGATTGAGGTTTTAAAGACAAATTCCTCATCTTAAATGGAAAATGATTGCAACATTAGTACCGACTTAGAGGAATTGATTTAAAAAGTAGTGTACCTAGATTTTAATAATTAATGAAAAATTAGATGACATTGAATGAGAAGAACCATTACATGCCACATCAATTATCATATTTTTCAAATTAAAACCTATAGAATAGGAAGGATGATGTTAGGCGTTTAGAAGTTTGGGAATTTGATTAATGTCATTGGGAAAAATATGAATTTTTCAATCTTAATAATTAGCTACACTATATATGGTGAAATATTGTTGTAATAATATTTTTACAGTAATATATAATCATTTTTTTTCATATCATATAATTTAGTTTTTAAATTTGTTATTAACATTTAAAATATTTTTCCAAAAAAAAGTAGTATTTTTTTTTCAAAATGAAATTGATTTATTTTTTATTGATATAATATTCAAATTCATATGCATATTCTAATAATTAAAATAAATAGTAACAATCATTCAATGTTAAGATCTAGAGACTATATCTTAATATTCATTTGTGTAATCAGACCTTACATCTAGATCCTCATGCACAACATAACATTCAGATTTTTATTGAGATATATTCATTGAAATTTTAATGTAAATATTAGGCCTAAGAGATCCGTTGTCACGATTTAGAAAGCAGAACGTTATACCACTTTTCTATTTCTTACAAAACAAGTCTGTCTCAATGAACTAACATGAAAGAAAATCAGAAACTTATATTCAAAATATCCTCCAAAATAGGACTGTCACATGTATAATTCACTTAATATATAAAGTGTAAAATTGAAATATTTACCAGTATAATAATTTGTTTCTAAATAGAAGAAAAGTATAAATAAAAGGAAAAGAGCCCCCCTTTCAACCGGGATGAAAAAAACTATCTCTCATAAATCGTTGGACAATCCTCATAAAGTAAGAGAACAAGAAAATCACACAATACCAGGCGCGGAACCTACACAAGTGTAAAAATAAGGGGTGAATACATATAATACAGTACCAAGGAAGAAACCTAATAAACAAGGAATCTGGCAAGAAGTCAAACACCACTTACCCTCCGGCTGAACAAACTCAAGCCACAACAAACATATAAATCATTCAAAACTAGTCATGCTACAACACATGATTCACAAGGTTTAATTCTAATACTCATAAATTTCAACAATCAAACGAATCAATTATGTCAATCTCAATATCAAGTAAATCAACTACACGTAACAATGCACCAATGAAATTTAACACATAGGTCACACATAAGTGTAGAAAGGCATCAATTCAACAAGATCAACCTTTCACTAGCAATGACCTCGACTTCACAAACATTTGTCTTAAATGACCTCGACATAATAATACAGACTGACAAAGATCTTGACATCATAAATACATCCTACAACTAACCTTGGACTTATAACCCTTCTCGGCAAAGTTCAGGGTCAGGTTCAATTACGGGTATTCCTCTGCTCCGTGTGTTTGGCATAAGGAAGTTAGACCTGCAAGAGAGAAGAACAGAAAGAAAAGGTAAAACTAGGAAAATGTTTACTAAACTACAATAATAAGCATAAAGTTAATCTACAAGCCACTTTTCCCCGCAATGGCACCAAATATTTGATACGCTCTAATTTACTTCTCAGAAAGAAGTAAAAGCGATCGCATCAAAGTAAAGAACCCAATAGTGAGGTTGGGATCGTCCCTACAAGGAAAATGGTTTAGACATAACTTTATTCTATTATTACTTCTATTTAGTCATTATATTCCGAAAACAAATGAATAAAGGGTGGTTTTATCAACTAATGAGAGTAATGAGAGTAATTGGTAGTTCTAGATATAATAATCCTTTCCTAGTATATTTCATGCCAAATGATAAGTCAAGTATCTCTAAGTCGTTGGTACGGCATCTAGAGAATTTCACTCCGCACCATGGTCCGGGTATGTGTGTTGATTTATTAAACGTTATCATTACCTATTATTAAGCATCATATTCGATATTTGACCAAGTTTTTACTTCGTACTAACCGACACCAGCCTATTGGATAGTATCCACTAAATCTATGTTCATAATTCTTTTCCTATTATCTACCTCCTTGGTCCGTCAACTAGGAATACGGCAGGTTCTAATGTTGGCCATCCGTTAAAAAAACATCTAAGTGAAAGAATTATCAATGCATGCAAGACACTATTCTATAATCATTATTTTACCTTGTTATTTACCCGTGGTTCCCACAACCCTTGTTATGGAGTTTAGTTACCCATTCTAATAATCACACATTTCATAATAATAATGTAAGAATTCATGCACTTACATTGATGAGAATAAACAAAATCCATAAATTTACTTGAACAAATCACAAAACAACAATAATCTATTTCCGGAAAAGTAATATCAAATCCCAAAATCGAAAGTTCAATACTAAGAGAATAAATCTGAAAATTATCAAAGAGTCTAACCTCAAAAAATGATGTTTTTTGTAGTATTTATAAGAAACAAAACCTAATAAAAGAGGGAAATCTATTTAAGGAAAAATCTGCTCAAAATGCATCTGAGTCGACGACCCTCATGACGGACTGTTGTGGTCTTCCGTCTATACACACATAGCTCTTTTCATGCTACTTTTCTTCGTCAAATATCTTATCCTCAACGAATAGGTGTGACGGACCATTGCAAGCACGACGGTCCATCAAAGGGCTTCGTTCCATGACACATAGAATCTTCTGAAGTTGTTTAATGAGACTACTCTCTGTTAGCATTAACGAATGTGCAGGACGGACCATCCTGGCATTGTGTAACGACCTGTTTAGTCGTTTTGAGCAGCAGATTTTTATTTCTGGAAAATTGGCTGAAACGACGGAACCCACGACGGACCGTCACAGGCACGACGGACCGTCGCAGGGTCTTGTTTCAATATACTTAGAAATTCTGGAATTGGGTACTGAAAATCGACTCTCTGAACTTCGTAACGGACTTGCAGGACGGAAAGTCACAGGTGTGACGGACCGTCACAGACCCTTGGTGGAAATTTGTGTCTCTGAACTTGACGACGACCTGCAGGACGGACCATCGCAGGCACGACGGCCCGTCACAGGGTGCGTAATCCCAGTTGGAGTCGGATTTCTTTACACGTTTTAAGGGACGTTTTGGACTATTCCTTCTTTAATTATAAAGTTAGAGGGTTTATATTAATAAGTCTAATTACTTGGGGGTTAAAAGAGGTAACCTTAAGTTAATTAGTGGGTTATTAATGCCATCTTTCAAACTTAATTATATACTAATTAGGGTAAAAGAAAGAGGGTTTGAATAAGAAAATAGAAAGAGAAAGAGAGAGAGAGAGTCGAACGAGGAAGAAGAAGAACAAAGCTTGGGAATTTCTTGCTTGATCACTAGTCTTCGTGGAGGTAGGTTATGGTTTATGCTATCTTATAGTAAACTGTTAATAGCGAATGATATGTGTTAGAAGTATTGTAAACCCTTCTATATGCTTAATTGTATGCTTGCACGAATGTGATTATGTGATTGTGATAAAATAAGCATGATGAAGCCATTGAATCGTAAATCTGGAAAGAAACCCTAATTCACTTGTTAATGATGATGCCTTAGTAAAAAAGAAGGCTTGATAAATTATATAATGAGATTGATGATGCCTTAGTATAAAAGAAGGCTTGATGAATTAGGGGATCAGGTACCACGTTCCGGTACCAGGATAGAAATAGAGGATCGGGTGCCACGTTCCGGTACCAGGATAGAATGAGGATCAGAGTGTCACGTTCCGACACCAGGATAGTATATGGATCAGGTGCCACGTTCCGGTACCAGGATAGAATGAGGATCGGAGTGTCACGTTCCGACACCAGGATAGTATATGGATCGGGTGCCACGTTCCGGTACCAGGATAGAATGAGGATCGGAGTGTCACGTTCCGACACCAGGATAGAATATGGATCGGGTGCCACGTTCCGATACCAGGATAGAATGAGGATCGGAGTGCCACGTTCCGGCACCAGGATAGTATATGAGGATCAGAGTGTCACGTTCCGACACAAGAGGAAGTAAGATAATGAATCTTTAAAGATGATAAATATACTCAATCTAATGAACCTAATTCCCAAATGAGTATGATATTGAGGCTTGAGTCCTCATGGATGAACTTGTTAGTACTTATTGATGATTATAGTACTTGTTGTTGCTACATGTTGAGTATTATAGTTGATTTATTATATTAACTGATATATACTGTTTTCTATTTTTAGTTGGCCGATGATACTTACTCAGTACCGTGTTTTGTACTGACCCCTACTTGTTTGTTTCTTTCTTTGTTATTTGTGGAGTGCAGCAAACGTTCCGTCGTCTTCAACTCAACAGTAATCCTAGCCAGTCATCAGTATACCGGATTTCAGGGTGAGCTAATGCTTCTAGCTTGGACTGGATTTCCCTCTTCATGTCTTGATGCCTTGAACTTCTGGCATGGACTAGCTTTTTAGATATTTTGTTCTTAGACATTCTTAGTTTAGTAATTTGAGATAGATGTTCTTGTGGTGATGACTTCCAAATTTTGGGAATAATAGATGTTGAATAATAATAGTTTTGAATTGATTTTATTAATGATTTTAAGTCTTCCGCATTATATTCATGTTGATATACATTGAAATGTTAAGGGTTAGATTGGTTGGTTCGCTCACATAGGAGGGTAAATGTGGGTGCCAGTCGCGGCTGGGTTTTGGGTCGTGACAAACTTGGTATCAGAGCATTAGGTTCGTTGGTCTCATCACACAAGAACAGGTCTAGTAGAGTCTTAAGGAACGGTAGGGGGACGCCTTTACTTTTCCTTGAGAGGCTATAATACATTAGGAAAATTCCACTCTTTCTTTCTTCTTTCGTGCTATTACTTGAATCCAATTGGTATCTAGGTGATACAAATTGGTATCTGACCATCTTCACTCTTTTCGCAGATGGTTAGAACTAGAGCAACGACTGCACCAACACCGGCAAGACAAGAAACATCTGAGCCAGCCACTGGGGCTGTGGCTCGAGGAAGAACAGTGGCAAGAGGCCGTGGTAGAGGTCGTGGGAGGACGTCCTCTAGAGGAAGAGGACGAGCACCTAGTCCATCTGATGCTAGGGCGGTGACTCCTCCACCGACTGAAGCGGTAGTAAGAGAGGGTGAGGAAGGGAGAATGAACAAGTGCAGAATGAGGAAATGCCACCCCAACCTACCCCAGAGATGATCAATCAGGTTCTGGCTTATCTTAGCGGGTTATCTGATCACGGTCAGGCACCTCCCGTGGTTTCTGCACCAACACCTCCGGTTTCAGAGGTACGACATGCTGTTGCTGGGGCTCCCCGCATGGATGCCTCATTGGAAATAGGCACATTTCCACGTCTGACTACTAGGCCCATAATGACAACTGATCAGCATGAACTTTTCAGTAAGTTCTTCAAATTGAAACCTCCAGTCTTCAAGGGTGCTGAATCTGAGGATGCCTACCATTTTCTGGTTGATTGTCATGAGCTACTACACAAGATGGGTATAGTAGAACGGTTTGGTGTGGAGTTCGTGAGTTATCAGTTCCAAGGGAACGCCAAAATGTGGTGGCGTTCACATGTTGAGTGTCAACCGACAGAGGCACCACCTATGACTTGGGCCTCATTCTCTAGCTTGTTTATGGAGAAATACATCCCACGGACTTTGAGGGATAGGAAAAGAGATGAATTATTGAGCCTAGAGCAAGGTAGGATGTCGGTTAATGCATATGAGGCTAAGTTTCGTGCTTTATCAAGGTATGCCACTCAACTCTGTTTCAGTCCACAAGAGCGGATTCGCCGGTTTGTGAAGGGGTTGAGATCAGAGTTGCGGATTTCGGCCTTACAGATAGCGGCAACGGCAAAATCCTTCCAAGAGGTGGTAGACTTTGTGATAGAGGTGGAAGGAGTGAAGCCAGACGACTTCACCACGACATCGACATCGAAAAGGTTTCGAAAGGGAGGTGAGTTCAATGGTTCTTATACTAGAGGACAGGGTTTCGGAGGTTACTCAGTTCGACCCATTCAGCCTTCACTATAGACTGTAGTTGGGGGTCCACCTCAGACCGGGCAACACTTCTCTGAGAGACCTATGCATGAACCTCGAGAGTGCTATGGATGTGGGGAGATTGGACATATTAAGAGATATTTTCCAAAACAGAGTTATCGGCCCCAATAGCTAGAGGTAGAGGTGGTTATGGAAGAGGCCGTCATTCTGGAGGACGTGGTGGTCGAGGTAATGGTGGTCACCAGAACGGTAGAGGTGATGGGCAAAACGGAGCCACTACAACACAACATGGTAGGGGTAATGGACAGACAAACGATAGGGCCCATTGTTACGCTTTCCCTGGGCGGTCTGAAGCGGAGGCATCGGATGCTGTCATCACAGGTAATCTTTTGGTTTGTGATTGCATGGCTTCTGTGTTGTTTGATCCCGGATCCACATTTTCTTATGTATCTTCCTCATTTGCTAATGGTCTTGATTTACATTGTGAATTACTTGATATGCCTATTCGTGTGTCTACTCCGGTGGGTGAGTCTGTGGTAGTTGAAAAGGTATATAAGTCTTGTTTGGTGAATTTTGTGGGGAGCAACACTTATGTAGATTTGGTTATCTTAGAAATGGTTAACTTTGATGTAATTCTGGGTATGACTTGGCTTTCTCCGAATTTTGCGATCTTGGATTGTAATGCTAAAACTGTGACGTTAGCCAAGCCTGGGACAGATCCATTAGTATGGGAGGGCGACTACACTTCCAATCCGGTGCGTATAATCTCCTTTCTTCGTGCTAAGAAAATGGTTACTAAAGGGTGTTTAGCTTTCTTGGCCCATCTCAGGGATGACACTACCCAAGTACCTTCGATTGAGTCGGTTTCGGTAGTCCGTGAGTTTTTGGATGTGTTCCCTGCAGATCTTCCTGGTATGCCACCAGATAGGGATATTGACTTCTGTATCGATCTTGAACCGGGTACTTGCCACCGGATAGGGATATAGACTTTTGCATTGATTTGGAACCGGGCACTCGCCCCATTTCTATACCCCCTTATAGAATGGCTCCCGCGGAGTTAAGAGAGTTAAAGGCCCAACTTCAAGAGTTGTTAAGCAAAGGTTTTATTAGACCAAGTGCATCTCCTTGGGGTGCTATGGTTTTGTTTGTGAAGAAGAAGGATGGGAGTTTTCGGATGTGCATAGACTACCGGCAGTTGAAAAAAGTAACTATTAAGAACAAGTAACCTCTTCCTCGCATTGATGACTTGTTCGATCAATTACAAGGTGCTTGTGTCTTCTCTAAGATTGACTTGAGATCCGGTTATCATCAATTGAAAATACGGGCAACGGATGTGCCAAAGACTGCTTTTCGAACCAGGTATGGGCATTATGAATTTGTAGTGATGTATTTTGGTCTTACGAATGCCCCTGCTGCGTTCATGAGCTGATGAACGGGATTTTTAAGCCATATTTGGATCTCTTTGTGATCGTATTTATTGATGATATACTGATATACTCAAAGAGCAAGAAGGAACATGAGGAGCATTTGAGAATGGTATTGGAAATGTTGAGGGAGAAAAAGCTTTATGCTAAGTTCTCTAAGTGTGAGTTTTGGCTAGATGCAGTGTCCTTCTTGGGGCACGTGGTTTCTAAGGATGGAGTGATGGTGGATCCTTCTAAAATTGAGACAGTGAAGAATTGGGTAAGACCCACTAATGTGTCAGAAATAAGAAGCTTTGTTGGGTTAGCTAGCTACTACCGCAGATTTGTCAAGGGATTCTCTTCTATTGCTTCCCAATTGACGAACTTGACTAAGTAGAATGTCCCATTTGTATGGTCGGATGAGTGCGAAGAAAGTTTTCAGAAACTCAAGACTTTGTTGACTACCGCACCTATCCTTACCTTGCCAGTAGAGGGTAAGAACTTCATTGTTTATTGTGATGCATCCTATTCTGGGTTGGGTGCAGTGCTAATGCAAGAGAAGAATGTGATTGCTTATGCTTTGAGGTAGTTAAAGGTACATGAACGTAACTATCCGACCCATGATTTGGAGTTGGCCGCGGTAGTATTTGCACTAAAGCAATGGAGACACTATTTGTATGGTAGGAGATGTAGGTCTCCCATTGGGTGGTTTGATGCATTTGAGGTTAGACCTTGGGGTACTGACCTTTTGAGGGATTCGATAGAGAAAGTGAAATCTATTCAAGAAAATCTTCTAGCGGCGCAAAGTAGGCAAAAAGAATATGCAGATCGAAAGGTTAGAGACTTAGAGTTCATGGAGGGTGAACAAGTCTGGTTGAAAGTTTCGCCAATGAAAGGGGTGATGCGGTTTGGTAAAATAGGTAAGCTTAGTCCAAGGTACATTGGTCCATTTGAAGTACTTAAACGAGAAGGGGAGGTGGCTTATGAGTTAGCCTTGCCTCCAAGGCTGTCCGGAGTGCATCCGGTATTTCATGTGTCGATGTTGAAGAGATACCATGGGGATGGAAACTACATTATCCGTTGGGATTCAGTTTTGCTTGATGAAAATTTGTCTTATGAGGAGGAGCCTGTTGCTATTTTAGATAGAGAAGTTCGCAAGTTGAGGTCAAGGGATATTGCATCCATCAAGGTGCAATGGAAGAATCGGCCGGTCGAAGAAGCCACTTGGGAGAAGGAGGCCGACATGCAAGAAAGATACCCACATCTGTTGAAAGATTCAGGTACTCCTTCTCGCCCTAGTTTTTCTTCTTGTGATTGTTCGAGGACGAACGATGGGTAAATTGGTATCTATTGTAACGACCTGTTTAGTCGTTTTGAGCAGCAGATTTTTATTTCTGGAAAATTGGCTGAAACGACGGAACCCACGACGGACCGTCACAGGCACGACGGACCGTCGCAAGGTCTCGTTTCAATATACTTAGAAATTCTAGAATTGGGTACTGAAAATTGACTCTTTGAACTTCGTAACGGACTTGCAGGACGGACCGTCACAGGTGTGACGGACCGTCACAGACCCTTGGTGGAAATTTGGGTCTCTGAACTTGACGACGACCTGCAGGACGGACCGTCGCAGGCACGACGGCCCGTCACAGGGTGCGTAATCCCAGTTGGAGTCGGATTTCTTTACACGTTTTAAGGGACGTTTTGGACTATTCCTTCTTTAATTATAAAGTTAGAGGGTTTATATTAATAAGTCTAATTACTTGGGGGTTAAAAGAGGTAACCTTAAGTTAATTAGTGGGTTATTAATGCCATCTTTCAAACTTAATTATATACTAATTAGGGTAAAAGAAAGAGGGTTTGAATAAGAAAATAGAAAGAGAAAGAGAGAGAGAGAGAGAGAGTCGAACGAGGAAGAAGAAGAACAAAGCTTGGGAATTTCTTGCTTGATCACTAGTCTTCGGTGGAGGTAGGTTATGGTTTATGCTATCTTATAGTAAACTCTTAATAGTGAATGATATGTGTTAGAAGTATTGTAAACCCTTCTATATGCTTAATTGTATGCTTGCACGAATGTGATTATGTGATTGTGATAAAATAAGCATGATGAAGCCATTGAATCCTAAATCTGGAAAGAAACCCTAATTCACTTGTTAATGATGATGCCTTAGTATAAAAGAAGGCTTGATAAATTATATAATGAGATTGATGATGCCTTAGTATAAAAGAAGGCTTGATGAATTAGGGGATCGGGTGCCACGTTCTGATACCAGGATAGAAATAGAGGATCGGTGCAACGTTCCGGTACCAGGATAGAATGAGGATCGGAGTGTCACGTTCCGACACCAGGATAGTATATGGATCGGGTGCCACGTTCCGGTACCAGGAAAGAATGAGGATCGGAGTGTCACGTTCCGACACCAGGATAGTATATGGATCGGGTGCCACGTTCCGGTACCAGGATAGAATGAGTATCGGAGTGTCACGTTCCGACACCAGGATAGAATATGGATCGGGTGCCACGTTCCGGTACCAGGATAGAATGAGGATCGGAGTGCCACGTTCCGGCACCAGGATAGTATATAAGGATCGGAGTGTCATGTTCCGACACCAGGATAGTATATGGAGCGGAGTGCCACGTACCGACAGAAGAGGAAGAAAGATAATGAATCTTTAAAGATGATAAATATACTCAATATAATGAACCTAATTCCCAAATGAGTATGATATTGAGGCTTGAGTCCTCATGGATGAACTTGTTAGTACTTATTGATTATTATAGTACTTGTTGTTGTTACATGTTGAGTATTATAGTTGATTTATGATATTAACTAATATATACTGTTTTCTATTTTGAGTTGGCCGATGATACTTACTCAGTACCCGTGTTTTGTACTGACCCCTACTTGTTTGTTTCTTTCTTTGTTATTTGTGGAGTGCAGCAAACGTTCCGTCGTCTTCAACTCAACAGTAATCCTAGCCAGTCATCAGTATACCGGATTTCAGGGTGAACTAATGCTTCTAGCTTGGACTGGATTTCCCTCTTCATGTCTTGATGCCTTGAACTTCCGGCATGGACTAGCTTTTTAGTTATTTTATTCTTAGACATTCTTAGTTTAGTAATTTGAGATAGATGTTCTTGTGGTGATGACTTCCAGATTTTGGGAATAATAGATGTTGAATAATAATAGTTTTGAATTGATTTTATTAATCAGTTTAAGTCTTCCGCATTATATTCCTGTTGATATACATTGAAATGTTAAGGGTTAGATTGGTTGGTTCGCTCACATAGGAGGGTAAATGTGGGTGCCAGTCACGGCTCGGTTTTGGGTCGTGACTTATTGACAGTCCATAGTGAGCTTCCATAGTCCCAAAATTGGTCAGAATTTCCCATCTTCCTTTAAAACCATTATTTTGTCATGACGGTTGACCCATATGGACGGACACAGTCACGACGGACCGTCGTGGGGTCTGTAGGTGGTCACTTCATCAATTTTAGTTGAAAATATCTGCATTCTCCATTGGAAATATTTCCTTGAAATAAATAGAAAACTACATAAAAAATAAATTGAAAAGGCTTTAAACACACACTAAACTTAAGAAAAATGCATTGAAATTACCGTGAATCCACGATAAATCAGTGATGCACGTTGCTGACACTATGAGAATTGAGCTAGATGCTTATCTACTCAAGGGAATTGTTAGGAGATGGTTTTAGAAGTGGAAAAAGGGTAGAGATGAAGATGCACCATTTGTTGGGCTTGTTTTAAGGAGGCCTTCATGGGGTGCTTTTTTCACCAAAAACTGAGACAACAAGGTATGTGAGTTCCTAACCCTTAAGCACGACTCGCTCAGTGTGAATGAGTATGGGTTTAAATTTATCCAACTATGTTTTTATGCTTCGGAGATGGTTAAGGACATGATGAGAAAGATGATTTTCTTCATTTTTGGATTTGGTCGCTCATCAATCAAAGAGTGCCGGGCTGCAATGCTTAATGGAGACATGAACATTTTGAGGTTGATAATCAATGTACAATAGGTAGAGGAGGAAAAAGTATGGGACCAAGAAGAGTATAGAAACAAGAAAGCTAAGACTTGAAATGAGTCTGGGCAGCAGAGTTTGTGGTTCGAAGTGTCCACAGTTTCTAAAAAAAGGGGAATACATAATCATCTACGAGTGCACCTGCGCCCAAATATAGAGTTGAGCATCATGGTCAGAACTCTCGGGCTAAGCCTGCATATTCATATGGTAGTGTGGAACATGGAGGTAGTAAACCTTCTGTCTGCACCATTTTTTTAGAAATCACTCTGGTGTTTGTGGTGAGATCTCCACTGGTTGCTTCAAGTGTTTTATGACTGGTCATCTCAGGAGGGAGTTCCAAAAGAACAAGCAAGGTTGTAATAATGGGGGTAAAAGATCTATGTCTTCATCAGTTTCTTCACCAGATAGGCTATACCTATGTGAACTACTTCTGGTGTTGGTGGAGGAACAAACCACTTTTATACTCTCAACAATCACAAAGAACATGAAAATTCGCCAGACATTGTCACTAGTATGCTTCAAGTCTTTGACTTTACTGTTTATGCATTGTTAGTCCCAGAAGTGAGTTTATATTTTTTAAACCCCCACATTGTCGTGAACTTTGGAAATATTTCTGAGCAACTTAGTGAACAATTAAGTGTTTCCACACCTTTTGGTTTATCCAATCTAGGAGAAAGATTTTATCGTTATTGTCATGTTTTCGTTAGTAACAAGAGTACCGTGATTAATTTAATTGAATTAGACATGGTAGACTATGATTTCATTCATGGTATGGATTTGTTTCATGTATGCTATCCTCTGTTTACTGTAGAACTCGAGTAGTGATGTTTCAGTTTCCAAATGAGTCAGTCTCATTGTGGAAAAGCAGTTCAGCAGTTTCTTAAGGGTCGTTTCCATCATATCATAAGGAGAGGATGTAGTTTCTAAAGGGGTGTATCTATCACTTAGTCGGATATAATGCATCTAGTGTTGACATACATTGTATTACATCATATCCAGTAGTGCAAGAGTTTCCAAATGTTTTCCTAATGATTTACCTGGAGTCCCTCCTAAAAGAGAGGTAGACTTTGGCATAGACATTATCCCAGAAACTCCTCCTATATCTATTCCGCCATACAGAATGGCATCAAGAGAGTTAATAGAATTGAAATAATAGATGAAAGATATTTTAGATAAAGGTTTTATCCGACCAAGTGTTTCACCTTGGGGTGCTACAGTCTTGTTTGTGAGAAAGAATGATTCTTCCCTTAGAATGTGTATAGACTAATGTCAGTAGAATATGGTTACCATCAAGGATAAGTATCCTATCCCAAGGATAGATAATATTTTTGACCATCTTGAGGTTGCTTCCTACTTTTCCAAAATTTATCTCTGATCAAGCTACCATCAGTTAACAGTTAGGCAATGTGACTGCAGGAGATCAACTGGAAAAAACCCTCGAATAAGTCCTCCACCAGACTCTTGCTAGTCCACGAAGCTAGAGTGTAGCATATCAAACCCATTGTGACTCAGCTAATCAAACCACATGTAGTAATTCTCGATAGGTAGTTAGAAACTCATGAGCATCCTTGCTCTTCACACCCTGAAACTGAGGTGGATCCATCTTTTGAAATCTCCTATACCTACGCTGCTCATCCTCCGTCTAAACAACCACTGGTGCAACTTGACCCCCAACTTCAGGTGCATCATCATTCTAAACCACATGATCTACTAGTAGTTGCCCCACCGCATCCTTGCTTGTTCCTTGAATGACATTTGTAACCACAAGATCCTCCAATCCTTTGTTGTGTTCATTAATAGTAGGTGCATGCATAAATTTGACATCAACTATTGTGTGGTTATCAAATTACTGCAGGGAAAGAAAATAAAGAGATTAAAAAAGAGGGAAGAATGATTCAATCAGCAATACTAAATAAAAAGGGTTTGAATCCAAACAAAGCTCAAAGTCCATTGAAGAATCTGGATTTTGATATGCAATACCGATCAAGTGTTGAATTGGCCAACTAATTCAAGATTAAGAGAAAACAACTTGCAAATAAATGCAATGATAGAGATAAGAAAGAGCAGGCACCAATACCACATAAAGAAAGAATTATGAGGATTTCATTTTATAACAAGGAAAGACTAAATTGCTTGGGCACAAATCAGTAATTAAATTGTCTTCAAAGGAAGAGCTTAGAACCTCACATATGATTGCGGGGAAAGGACCAACTAAACTGATATTATTTCAATCTTGAGAGTCCATTCAAGAGAAAGGAATTAAACTCCCTAAGAATAACTCCAGGTTACAAATGTCATTCAAGGAAGATTTTACTGCTTCAGTACATAACAACACTAGGTAATTGAGAGCTACAACATGATATTAAGCATCTACTGAACTTCAAATAGGTGAAGAGGAAGTCGGTCCTACCATTGTCACGACCCAAAACCGAGCCGCGACTGGCACTCACGCTTAACCTACTATGTGAGCGAACCAACCAATCTAAACCCCAACATTTCAAACATAATTAACAAAATACGATGCGGAAGACTTAAACTCATTAATAAAATCAATTCAATAACTATTATTATCCCCAAAATCTGGAAGTCATCATCACAAGAACATCTATCCTCAAATTACTAAACTAAGAGTATCTAAGAAAGCAAAAACAAGTAAAAAGCTAGTCCATGCCGGAAGTTCAAGGCATCAAGACTTGAAGAAGAAGATCCAGTCCAAGCTAGAAGCATTAGCTCACCCTGAATTTCTGATGTAGTGAAGACTGGCTAGAGTTGCGGTTGAGTTGAAGATGACGGTACGTTTGCTGCACTCCACAAATAACAGAGAAAGAAACATACAAGTAGGGGTCAGTACAAACACAAGTACTGAGTAGGTATCATCGGCCAACTCAAAATAGAAAACAGTATATATCAGTTAATATCATAAATCAACTATAATACTCAACATGTAGCAACAAAAAAGTACTATAATCATCAATAAGTACTACCAAGTTCATCCATGAGGACTCAAGCCTCAATACCATACTCATTTGGGAATTAGGTTCATTAGATTGAGTATATTAACATATTTCAAGATTTGTTATCTTTATTCCTCTCGTGTCGGTACGGGACACTCCGCTCCATATACTATCCTGGTGTCGGAACGTGATACTCCGATCCTCACATACTATCCTGGTGCCGAAACGTGGCACTCTGACCCTCATTCTATCCTGGTACCGGAACGTGGCACCCGATCCCCTAATCTCACTACTTTCGTTCATCAAGCCTTCTTTTATTCCAAGGCATCATCATTAACAAAGTAGATTAGGGTTTCTTTCAAGATTAGGATTCAATAGCTTCATCATGCTTATTATATCAAAATCACATAATCACATTCATGCAAGCATACAATTAAGCATATAGAAGGGTTTACAATACCACCAATACATATCATTCGCTATTAAGAGTTTACTATGAATAGTATATAAAAAACCATAACCTACCTCCACCGAAGAATTGTGATCAAGCAAGCTAATCCTCAAAGCAGCGTTTCTTCTTCTCTCTCGTTCGATCGATCCTCTCTCTCTCTTTGTTCTTTCTATTTTTCTTATTCAAACCCTCTTTCTTTTACCCTAATTAGTATATAATTAAGTTTTAAAAGATGACAATAGTAACCCACTAATTCACTCAAGGTTACCTCTTTTAACCCCCAAGAATTTGAGTTACTAATATTAACCCACGGATTTTATAATATATAGCAGGAATAGTCCAAAACGCCCCTTTAAAACATAACCAGAAATCCCACCCAGACTGGGATTACGCAACCTGTGACGGCCCGTCGTGCCTGCGACGGTCCGTCCTGCAGGTCGTCGCAAAGTTCAGAGACTCAATTTCTACTCAAGAATCTGTGACGGTCCGTCACGCCTGTGACGGTCCGTCCTGCCATTCTGTCACAAAGTTTAGAGAGTCGATTTCAGCACCCAAATTTCTAATTTCTAAGTGTTTTGAAACGAGACACCCTCGACGGTCCGTCGCGCCCATGACGGTCCGTCGTGGGGTCCGTCGTCTCAGCCAGTTTTTCCAGAATTAAAATCTGCTACTCAAAACGACTAAACAGGTCGTTACAACCATCCACTAGTATTGATCAGTTTCTGGATAAACAACGGATACACAATGAACATGATATTCATGATCCGTCAAATTGCAAGTAGATAAGAGGAAGTCGGTCAAACAAGCTAATAGTCTTGATCAGTTTCAGAAAAATCAAGGGATACACATAGTTGATGAAACAAAATGTGATAACCTCACAATAGTTGATGTACAATTTATGCATGCACCTATTATAAATGAACACAACAAAGGATTGGAGGATCTTGTGGATCAAGAAGAGCTCAGTTGGGATGAGTGTGATGTAGAAGAGGAAACTAGCATTGATTGTAGTACAAAAGGTATGTCTTAAACCTTGTAAGATTTATTACTTGTTATAAAAGATGTTTCTTATTTCATGCCTATTACATCAGTATAGAAATATTGAAACCAAAATTATTCGAGGACAAACAACATGTAAGGACATTGAGGCAAGAAATTTGGAAGAAAGAAAGGAGGTGACACTTGATAAAGGACAAGCAGTGGGACCAACTAATAAGATAGTGTTATAATTAAGCAACTTTATAGGAACAATTGCAAGGAATCCTAGATTCATTAGCTTGATGTACACTAGTTTGCATGCGGTGCTAAATGATATAAAAAGTGCATGTGGGAATATATCAATTTAAGAACAATAACTTTTAAGGTTACATATTTTATTGTTTATTTTTACTTACTGAAGTTAAATATATTTTATTTTGCATAGTCAAAATTTTTTATTCCATTAGAAGGAAAGAAGTGGGTGATGACTTGTCTTCGTGATGCTTGAAGGCGACACAAGCAAAAAATTAAAGATAATTTTTTTGATAAAAATAGTACCCTTGAGGATATGCTAGAAAAATGTTCTGATGGTATGCCAGAAAATCAATTCCGCCAGTTGAGTATTGAAGACACCCAACTGTTCAAGTAAGGCTAAAATAGTGTATTTCTACTCATCGACATATTTTGCATCATATATTTTCTTTTCTTTTTTTTATTTATAAATTCATTCATCTTTTTTAATTAATAATAGGCCATTTGTGAGATGAATTCTCAAAACAGGAAAAAACAAAAGTAGAGGCATCAAATGGGACCCCTATTAGTTTTGGAAGGGTGCGCGTGGCATTGGTAATACATTCTTCAAAAATATGAATTTCATTCCTTTTTGTACTTAATTAGAATATATTGATAAAGTTATTAAATTCTTTTTATATAATTTGTAGCGTGCAGCCAAAGACAACAACAAAGAACCATCGAAGTCTGAAATGTTTATTGCAACTAGTACAAAGACAAGAAAGGAAATCCAGGTTGATACCCAAGTTGTAATTGTAAATTTTTTTGAAAAGTATTAGTAGTGAATTTAATTCAAACTTAAAATTTATATATTGTAGGAGTTTGACTCCATTAAATTTTATCATTTATGTCTTCTTCTTCTTATTCTTCTTACTCTTCCTTCTTCTTGTTCGTGCTTCTTCTTCCTTCTTCTTGTTCCTCTTCTTCTGGCTTCTTCTTCATCTTCCTCTTTCTTATTCTTCCTCTTCCTCTTCCTCTTCTTCTTCCTCTTCGTCTTCGTCTACCTTTTATTCTTGCTCTTCCTCCTCGTCTTCCACCTAGTATTCCTCTTCTTATTCTTCTTCCTCTTCTTGTTCCTCCTCCTCCTCCTCCTCTTCTTCTTTTTCTTCTTCTTCTTTTTCTTCTTCTTCTTCTTCTTCTTCTGCTCCTCCAGCTCCTCCTCCTCCTCCTCCTCCTCCTCCTCCTCCTCCTTCTTCTTCTAACTAGAAATAAGATAGTACTGAAAGTTCACCATAGATGCCTTTATTCAATAGGATGAACTTCATAATCGCCAAAATTATAGAAAACAACTGATGATGCATTTAGGGTAGTGTTTGAAAAGGAGAAACTTGATCGACTTAGGTGCTATGGTAGATCATTGACAACAAAAATTCTATAACTAATTCTTGGATTTGAAGTTTATATTTAACTAATTTTAGAACTTTGATATGAACTTGAACTTAAATATAACTAATTCATGGATTAGAAGTTTATATATAATTAAGTTTATAAATTATATATGGATTAACTTGAATTTAGAACTTGAACTTAGAACTTAAAGTCTATATATAACTAATAGCTTTTATATTATCTTTAATTTAATTAGAATTTGAAATTGAATATAATTAATTCTTGATTAACTTAATTGATTCGAACTTACTAATTAAACTTAATTAGAACTTGAACTTAATTTGAAGTTGATAAATTAGAACTTGGAACTTTGAATTAAGTACTTAAAATCTTGTTACCTTAATATATTTGAACTTAATAAAAACTTTCAACATAATTTATAATAACTTGAACTTAATTATAACTAATATAATTAATTATTTGAAATGTTAAACTTAATTAAAAATCTATGATTCATTAAGATTGCACTTAGTAGATTGAATTATAATATTTATGAACTAATTAATTTATATATTATATATATATATATATATATATATATATATATATTGATTTTGTTACATTTAGTTTATAATATACTGGAAATTTTTCATGTTTGTAGATGGATCATTGTTTGTGGATGTATAATATGCATTATGAAACTGGTGTTGGTTTGAAACCTAAGTTTATTGATGGTTTTAAAGATTTTATTGAACATACAATGACATTTGACATTTTCAAGAATAATGGCTTTGTTAGGTGTCCTTGTAGTTCATATAGGTGCTTCATATTTTTTTAACCAGATATAGTTATGGTTCATTTGTACCGTAGTTGATTTAAGCCTACATATTTTGTATGAATTGATCATGGAGAAAGAGATAGATTGAATGGTATGTTTTATAATTTGATGCTTGTGGAGGAATATAATATGTTTGCACTACATGTCGAAATTAAGGTTGAACATGATAGGTTTCATGAAATGATCAATAATGCTTTTGGGGTTCAAGGTGGGATGGAACGCGAACAATATTTTGATGAAGCACTTAATGAACAAGCAAGACGCTTCTATGATCAATTAGAAGATTCTAGTCATCCACAATGTGAAAGGAGTCTGCATTTTGACTTGTCAATTGCGTTTAGAATAACGAATTTTAAATCAGATAGGAATGTTTCTAATACAATTATGGACTCAATGGTTAATCTTTTGGGTCAAATAGTTAATATGTAGTTTAACATACCTAAGAACTTCTATCAGGCAAAGCATTTAGTTTTCAAGTTAAGATTGACGTATGATAGAATTCATTGTTGTATTATTGGGTGCATGTTGTTTTACGATACAGATAGTGAATTCGAAAATTGTAAGTTTTGTAGGCATGCTCATTATAAGAGGACTACGGCTGGAAAGATGGTTTCAGTTTATGTGGTGCATTATCTACCTCTTAGTCCTAAGTTAAAGAGGTTGTATGCATCAATGAGGTCTGCCCCACATATAAGATGGCATCATGAATATAGAAGGTCATCGGGTGTCTTGTCTCATCCATCTTATGGTGAAACATGGAAGCATTTTGATAATATATATCCTGATTTTGCTAGTGAACTAAAAAATTTTAGATTGTGGTGGTGTGCATATGGCTTCACACCATTCTCTAATGTTGCTTTTCCTTATTCATGTTGACCAATATTTCTTACTCTGTATAATCTTCCTCCTAAAATGTTCATGATTGGTCCCTACATCTTTCTAAGTTGGTTTATTCCAGGTCCCCATAATTCAAAAAGTTTGATTGATTCCTATCTACAACCATTGATAGGTGATCTCAAACAATAGGCATTTTGGCTTATGATATATCAACTAAGCAAAATTTCATTATGTGTGCTTCTTTAATGTGGACTATTAATGATTTTTCTACATGGGATGTTGTCTGATTGGATGACAGCTAGAAATTTAGCATGTCCGTATTGCATGAAAAATAGTAAGGCATTCACTTTAAATTATGGAAGAAAAAATACATGGTTTGATTGTCATTAGCGGTTCTTGCGAATGGACCATGAGTTCAGAAAGATGAAAATGTATTTCGGAAAAATAAGATTGAAAGTGACCCCCACACCCACCCCCACCCCGCCCCTAGTACTCTCAGGCATTAAATTTGGGAGATAATTTCTCAATTATATAAAGTTATAGAAGTTTCACCTTCTAGACTTCCTCGATATGGTGTTGAACATAATTGGACAAAACAAAGAATATTTTGAGAATTGCGTATTGGAAGGATAATCTTCTACAACATAATCTCGATGTGATGCACATTGAAAAATTATATTTTGATAATTTCGTTTAACACAATGATGGATGTTAAGGGTAAGACAAAAGACAATCCAAAAGCTAGAATGGACATAAAGGAATATGTAGGAAAAAAGAGTTATGGCTGCAAAAATTACAAAATTGAGGATGTTGGAAGACTATGCTTCGAATTTAGGAGAACGGGAAACTATGAACAAAGGAAAACTGATAGGTACAAAAAGTTATGATTGTCATGTGTTCAATGGAAACTTTATTTGCTATTGCTTTTAGACATTTACCCAAAAGATATGGAAACCAATCACAGAGATAAGTCTTGTTTTTAAAGATTTGTGTTCTGGAAAATTGTTGGAGAGTAGTTTAGATAGGATGGAGGAAAATATTCTTATTATTACTACTAAGTTTGAGAAAATACTTCCTTGTGGTTTCTTTGATGTGATGGAGCATCTTCAAATTCACTTTATACAAGAAGCACGCCTCGGAGGTACGGTTCAAATAATATGGATATATCTATTCCAAATACTCACTATGTTATATATATTCACCATTTCATTTATTAACATATATATACATATATACATGCAGAAAAATTGGTAGTCCCAAGCAAACAATTAAGCTAAGGGGAAAGATTGAAGGATCAGTTGTTCAAGGTCGTTTTTGGAGAGAAGCTGATGATTTTTATTCTTAGTACTTTGTTGATCATGTATCATGTAGGAGAAACAGGTACAATCGCAAAAATGAAGGTGATATTGATCCTTTATTTCCAGTGATATCAATTTTTGATCAAAATGGGCAAGGATCTAAAAAACGTGGAAAGAAAGGTTTTACTAGTATGGAAATGTAATTAGTTGTGACACATATTTTGCTTAATTGTCCAGAGATTCTACCATATGTCAAGTAAGAGTCAGAAATGTGATATCTTTTTACATAGTAATAAGTGTTCAATAAATAATGAAATACTTGAATGCTTATCAAAATTATGTGACAGCTTGTTCGTAAACACATGGGGTAATAAAGTCATCTATACAAAAATTTTCAAGTGTCTAACAAACTATGTAAGTGTGCAAGATTATATTGAATCTCTAAATATTTAATAATATATTCATGTAATACTAAATTGTATTTTAATTGAAATAACAATCATGTAGGTTTACAATAAATACCCAAGTGTCCAACATTTGCAATTAGTGAAAGAAGTAGCACTTGGATCTGAATTTCAAGTACTGACAATGAATAAGTATTTTGTTAATCGCATAAGTTTCAAAGTAAAAAAGTGGTGCCTAGATACAAGGTGATGTTGACGGTATTGGCCAAAATATTGAATATTATTGTGTCACTTATGATATTATTGAAGTGAGGTATTCAGGTTGGGCTAAGAAGAATATTGTATTGATTCCATGTGAGTGGTTTGATCCATGACATAGAGGCGCAAAGGTTGACCATCAACATAATACAATTGAAATTAAACACACCAGGAAATACAAAATTTATGATCCTTTTATTATTGCACAAATGCTAAACAAATGTATTATGCTCCATATTCATTGCGTGGAGACAAATCTGATTGGTGGTTTGTTATAGAAACTAAGCTTGTGGAAACAATTGAAATTGACAATGTCTTAGATGCGGCGTGCCAAAATGATGTTGCTATTGTTCATCAATAAGTTGACTTTTTAATTGGAAACTACACTACAACATTCTCAATACATATTAGAAGAAGTATCTGATGATGAGTTTGTCAAGACCCATACTATCGTGATTAGCACCCACACTAACCCTCCGGTGGAATAACCATTACTAAAATCCAATTAAACAACTTAAAGCTACACAAAGCAGGTCAAAATAACTAAAATTGAAGTTCCCATAAACTTCTAAACGAATCTAACAATGAGACTACACAATGCGAAAGAAATAACCTAGAATCTGAAAGTTCATGTACTAAAACATCTAACAAGATCCATAAGTCCAAAAATAAGGGTCACAGCCCAAAGCTAATGAAATAACAACTACTAGAAAAGTCTAAGTCAGAAATGTGGTCATAGACGAAAGAAGAACTCATGACATCCCAAAAGAATTGTCTCACCCTTGAATTCGATGCACGATCACTAATCTTTTAAATGGGGTATCTCAATAGCCGCCTGAAGATGTCATATACTAAACAAAGAAAGATCAAGTGCAGTGTCAGTACACAACCATAGTGTACTGGTAGGATCATGTGTCTACGCAACTAAGTGCAACATATATAAGTTATTACAACAATATAATCACATACATATATCGATCATCTACAATATTAATAATTGTTACGAATAAGTTATAGGTCTCATATTTCTCATGATACACAATTCTGTCAAGTAGTTGGTCCTCTCATTGAACCCAAACCCAAATAGTTAGCATACCAAAACGTGGTACCGGATCCCATGTTTATGACAAAACATGACAATCGGTCCTATATTTATATTAGAATGTGGCAACCGATCCAAGTTAGTATGTCGAAATTCAACACCTAATCCTTTCAACAAGCCACAATCACAATCACTAGTATATTATCAAGGTCGTACAATTAAGTCAGGATTTCATGACATTCATTACTAATATATCTCATTTACAACAAGTGTAATCAATAATGCAACATTCGCATACATACACGTAGTACAATGAAGCAAGAACAAACATATATCATACAATCATGAAATAATAACCATCACCCACCTTGAAATAATCTTGAAACCCTCAAGAAACACAATTCTTCCCATTCTAGATTCATTTTGCTTGTTGTTGATGTACAAACAATCATAATAACACGGAAATCATTAAACAATCACTAATTACTCAAATTGCTATTAATTTTGTGAACCCTAGATCATATTCATGATCCCAAACTCCTAATTAGGGTTGTTCCCCCACATAAATTTCATATCGAAACCATCCCCTATAGATAATTAATCATTAAATTACGTTCAACGGATCAAAAAAGGAATCGGGGAGTTGAAATCTTACCTTTAGCCTCAATAATGGTGGAAAACTCTCAAGAAGAGATCTGGATTCATTCATTATCTCTCTAAGTTCAAAAATTACAGAATAATTTTTTTTTTAGATTTACTTATCACTTTAAGTCACATCTGGTCCACCACACGTCCTTCACCTTGCTAGAGCAATCCCGCCCTAGGGACAGAAATCACTGCCAAAGCAGCTTTCATGAAATAGTGAACTATTTTAATAAATCCAATACCCACATTTGACAACACCCCTTCAACCAATGACACTCAAAACCACACGTTCACGCTAAGATCGATTGCAGGCTACTTCCCTTCCTGGATACACTAAACCTTTGCATGCATTACCATTTCCTCTACCCCCACGACCTCACTGTTGACCTCTCGTCCACCCTGTGGACACCCCCGACCATTATTACAATTTCCCTCGAGTACCACTGTTCTAGTGTGATGAGCGTGGAATCCAACACACATGGGTGGGGACAGTTTCTCCTCATGTTCCAGGTTCTCCACAATTGTAGAAAGTACGATGAAATGATGATTTGTCTCCCATCGAAGGGGCGGCCCCCTGGCTATCCTGAATCATATATTGAGGTGGAGTTCCTGAATAATTACCTTTAGAGGCGCGCATGGCGGACTGAATTGGCCTAGCTTCAAGTGTTGGCCTCCCTATCCCCTAGAGTAAGAACATTGAAAGTTACTCCAGGTTTTTTCCCTTTTAGACAATGCCTTAGTCTGACCGTCTCGCTTCACCCCCTCCACTTTCTTAACAAAGTATTTACCTCATTAAAGTTTCTTTCTACAGAGGTCATATGAAAAGATAATACCTGACAATCATAATTTATATCTTTGATAAACAAACGGATCCTCTCCTCCTTAGTAGTCACCAACTATGTAACATATCTAGTCAAGGCATGAAACTTGGCCTCATAAGTAGCGACAACCATATCACCTTGATCCAAAGACATGAACTCGTCCTTCTTGCGATCTCTTTATGTCCTAGGCACAAATTTCTCTAAGAACAAGGCTTCAAACTAGGTCCAGGTACGTGGAGGTAAAATTGAAAATTTTTATTCTATATAAGTTCTCCACCACTCTTAGCCTCGCCGTGAAGCTGAAAAGTCACAAACTCAACCCCATACTAATGGACAATTTCAAACTTATGAAGCCTGTCATACCAATCTAAATGAACTCATATTCATCTTCACTCTCAGAACCATTGAAATAGGCGGTTTCAACTTCAAAAACGTGGTCAACATCTCATGCTCATTATCAATTATAACAGGATAAAATAAAGGACGGAAGAAAGCATCATTACCTCCAGTTCCACCCACCTTAGGGACACTAATAGCAATAGGAGGATTGGCGGGGGCTTGAGTTACTTGAACATAAGGAAGCACTCTAGAACCAACCAAACCTTTCAAGAATGACATGATATGTTGAGTTAACACTAGGTCGATGGGGGAATAACATGTATTCTCATCCTACACCTCTTCCTCTTGTCCAACCTCCTCAATACTTTCAACGTCATTCTCCTCTATCTCTTCATTATGGACGAGAGGGGCCTTACTTAAGGGAGCATTTTCGACCCGTACCCATCTCTATTAGGCACCACACTTCCTCGAACTCTACCGCTAACCTACTACAAAAAGCACTTGTTGAGGCATTTCTTTCGGTCTTTAGCGGCAATAAAAATTGTCACTAAAATCTTTACCGACATTTACATATTAGTCAGCGTATCCAGTGTCGGCAAATGCTTTAGTGGCCACTTTTGTGAATGCTAGTAAAGATATTGGTTATTGCCGCTAATGGTCTACTAGATTTAGCATCCATTATTTACCGACAATAAAATGGCCACTAAAACTCTCCAAAAAACATTAAGTTAGACAATTTATGGCTTTTTTTTAATTGTCGGTAAAGACTCTAACAATTGCTGGAAAAAAAATATCCTTTTAGCCACAAATGTAATGGCCACGAAAGCTATCTATGCATTGTATTGTATCCATATATTTAACGGCTACTGTTATGGCCAGCCAGTAAAGGATTAATTACTTGAGTGAGTCCTTCTTAAAAAATAATTACTTATTTTAGATATACTTTTTAAATATTACCATTTATAGCAATATAAAAATAATAGTATTATATATTTTATTGTCAGATTTTTCTTGTCTCTCTTCTTTCTCTTTTTTTCTCCCAATTTTTTTATTTTTCTCTTTTTCTCGCTCTTTTCTTTTTGTTGCTCTATCTCTCTTACTTTTTTTTCTGTTTTATTTTCTTTTTGTTGCGCTCTCTTTCTCTCTTTATGTTACTTTTTTTTCTTTTGTTTCTTTTCTTATTTACTTTCGTAGAATAGCCAATGATTCGTTAAATGAATAAAATTTATATCAAAAATTAATTAATTAAATAAATAATTTAATCATAACAAACAAAGAGACATAATAAATTGCAGAATGAATTGAACTTGAATTAAAAATGTATTACCACACATATTAAAGTTGAATTTAAAATGTATTACACGCAATGATCTATAGAGTAAATTAAATTTGTATTATAATGAACTAAAAAAGTAATCCAATAGTAATAAATAAATCAAAAAATTGCAAAATAAATTAAATTGCTTTAAAACTGTGAAGTTGAATTAGAAGATAATTTAGAATGAATGAAAAATATGACTAACAAAAGATAAGAAAACAATCTATAAACTGAATTAAACTCATATATCCATGAATAAAACTTATATCATATGTATCTTATAGATTATCTTTGCTTTTATCACTAAGATAATCAATTAATTAGACAAATAATCTAATTGTAACAAATGAAGAAACATAATAAATTGTCAAATGAATTAAACTTGAATAACAAATATATTACACACATATTAAAGTTAAATTAGAAGCGAATTAACTATGAAAGCAAAATGTAGCAAACGAAAGAGCATTATGTAATTTGTAAATTGAATAAAAGTTGTATCAATAATGAATTAAACATGTAATTCAATCATAACAAATCAACCAATAAACTGCAAATTGAATTAACTTGTATTAAAACTGCATACACAAATATTAAAGTTGAATTAAGCATAGATAAAAAAAATTTAACTAATGAAACACCATACAATGATTTATAGAGTGAATTAAACTTATACTAATAATGAATTAAACAAGTAATCTAACAATAACAAATAATAAACTACAAAATGAATTAAACTTGCATTAAAAGTGTATTACACAATATTAAAGTTGAATTAGAAGAGAAAAATAATACTAATTGAAAAATTAACTAATGAAAGACAAGAAAATAATATATAGATTGAACTAAACTTGTATTATTCATGAATAATACATGTATTATATTGTCTTATAAATTATTTTAGTTTATTTGCAATATGTATTATATGAGAACATGAGTGATATTTGCAATATGTATTACAAGTGTGTTAATTTATTTTAGTTGATATAACTAAAAAAAGAGAGAAGTTTGTAGTATGTATTAGAAATGTATTATTCGTGATTTTAATATAATTTTAATACAATTATGAAACATATCTAACACAACTTTAATACAATCACGATACCTTTCCATAAACTTCACCTTTTTCGAGTTTCAAAATTTTAAAAATTTTAACACAATCATGATATCTTGTTTCTAAAATTTTAAAATTTTGAAATTTCTATTTGAGAACATTATATTCTACAACTTTAAGTTTTTTCTATTTTTTTTTGTCATGTTTTTGAATAAAAATTGTGAAATATGGAAAAAAAATTGAGTTAAAAATAATTATTTTAAAAAAAGGATGAAGAGCGATTGGCACAGAAAGAGATGGATGAAGAAGTTATAAAAATATAAAAAGAAGAAGAGGAAGAAAAAAAGGACAGAGAAAGAGGCGAAGAAAGATCAACTGTACACTTTTTTAATTCTTAAAAATTGTTATATTTAGTTAGAAAAATTATATTGCCATAAATGGTAAATATTCTTTTAAAATGATACATTTATGTGATTTACCCGCCAGTAAATATCTATATTGTTTCCTATAAAAAAGACTTCTTAGTGACTTTTTTAAATGCTGGTAAAACATAAACTTAAGATAAATTTTTTCGCCTAACTTCTAATAGACATTCTGTAGATTCGAATTCAAAAGTAATAACAGGCTTCGTCCTAAGAGTGTAATACACTATATTAAATACACAACAATCAAGAACAAGTACTACTCCATAATCTTATAATGTCTTGTCACGACCCAAAACCGAGCCGCGAGTGGCACCCACACTTATCCTACTATGTGAGCGAACCAACCAATCTAAACCCAAACATATTGAACAAAATACAATGCGGAAGACTTAAACTCATTAATGAAAATCAATTCAATAACTTCTAAAATTCAACAACTATTATTCCCCAAAATCTGGAAGTCATCATCACAAGAACATCTATCCTCAAATTACTAATCTAAGAGTATCTAAGAAGCTAAAATACCTAAAAAGCTAGTCCATGCCGGAACTTCAAGGCATCAAGACATGAAGAGGAAGATCCAGTCCAAGCTAGAAGCATTAGCTCACCCTGAAATCCAAAGTAATGAAGACTGGCTAGAGTTGCGGTTGAGTTGAAGACGATGGTATGTTTGCTGCACTCCACAAATAACAAGAAAGAAACATACAAGTACGGGTTAGTACAAAACACGAGTACTGAGTAGATATCATCGGCCAACTCAAAATAGAAAACAGTATATATAAGATAATATCATAAATCAACTACAATACTCAACATGTAGCAACAACAAGTACTATAATCATTAATAAGTACCGCCAAGTTCACACATGAGGACTCAAGCCTCAATACCATACTCATTTGGGAATTAGGTTCATTAGATTGAGTATATTAACATCTTTCAAGATTCATTACCTTTATTTCTCTTGTGTCGGTACGTGACACTCCGCTCCCCTACTACTATGTGTCGAAACGTGACACTCCGATCCCCTAATTCTACGTGTCTGTTCGTGACACCCGATCCCCTAATTCTACGTGTCGGTTCGTGACCCCCGATCCCCTAATTCTACGTGTCGATTCATGACACCCGATCCCCTAATTCTACGTATCGGTTCGTGACACCCGATCCCCTAATTCTACGTGTCGTTTCGTGACACCCGATCCCCTAATTCTACGTGTCGGTTCGTGACACCCGATCCCCTAATTCTACGTGTCGGTTCGTGACACCCGCTCCACTAATCTCATTCTCTTAATTCATCAATCCTTCTTTTATACCAAGGCATCATCAATCTCATTACTTTAGTTCATCAAGCCTTCTCTTATACCAAGGCATCATCAATCTCATTACTTTAGTTCATCAAGCCCTCTCTTATACCAAGGCATCATCATTAACAAAGAGATTAGGGTTTTTCAAGATTTATGATTCAATAGCTTCATCATGCTTATTTTATCACAATTATATAATCACATTCATGCAAGCATACAATTAAGCATATAGCAGGGTCAACAATACTACCAATACATATCATTCGCTATTAAGAGTTTACTACGAATAGCATAAAAACCATAACCTACCTTCATTCGAAGATTCGTGATCAAGCAAGCAATTTCCCAAAGCTTTGTTTCCTCTTTGTTTCTCCTCTTTCTCGTTCGTCTCTCCCTCTTCTTGTTCCTTCTATTTTTCTTATTCAAACCCTCTTTCTTTTACCCTAATTAGCATTAAATTAAGTATAAAAGATGAGGAATTAACCCACTAATTAACTCAAGGTTATCTCTTTTAACCCTCAAGTAGTTAAATTATTAACATTAACCCACTAACTTTATAATTAAAGCAGGAATAGTCCAAAACGCCCCTTAAATTACTTAACAGAAATCCGACCCAGCCTGGGATTACGCAACCTGTGACGGACTGTCATGGCTGTGACGGCCCGTCCTGCAGGTCCGTCACAAAGTTCAGAGGCTTAATTTCTGTGGAAGATGTGTGACGGTCCGTCGTGCCCACGACGGTCCGTCCGTCACAAAGTTCAGAGAGTCGATTTCAGTACCCAAATTTCAGAATTCTAAGTGTTTTGGAACGAGACCCCCTCGACGGTCCGTCGTGCCCATGACGGTCCTTCGTGGGGTTCGTCGTCTCAGCCAGTTTTTCCAGAAATAAAATCTGCTGCTCAAAACGACTAAACAGGTCGTTACAATAGATACCAATTTACCCATCGTTCGTCCTCGAACGATCACAAGAAGAAAAACAAGGGAGAAGAGGAGTACCTGAATCTGTAAACAGGTGTGGGTATCTTTCTCGCATATCAGCCTCCTTCTCCCAAGTGGCTTCTTCAATTGGTCGATTCTTCCATTGAACTTTGATGGATGCAATCTCCCTTGACCTCAACTTGCGAACTTCCCTATCTAAAATAGCAACAGGCTCCTCCTCATAAGACAAATTCTCATCAAGCAGGAGTGAATCCAAACGAATGATGTAGTTTCCATCCCCATGGTATCTTTTCAACATAGACACATGGAATACCAGATGCACTCCAGACAGCCCTGGAGGCAGGGCTAATTCATAAGCCACCTCCCCTACTCGCTTAAGTACTTCAAATGGTCAAATATACCTTGGGCTTAGCTTACCTCTTTTACCAAACCACATCACCCCATTCATGGGTGAAACCTTCAGCAAGACTTGTTCACCCTCCATGAATCCAAGTCTCTAACCATTCGATCTGCATATTCTTTTTGCCTACTTTGAGCCGCTAGAAGCTTTTCTTGAATGCACTTCACTTTATCTAACGATTCCCTCAGAAGGTCAGTTTCCCAAGGTCTAACCTCAAATGCATCAAACCAACCAATGGGAGACCTACATCTTCTCCCATACAGTGCTTCAAATGGGGCCGTATCAATACTTGAGTGATAACTATTATTGTAGGAGAACTCTGCTAAGGGTAAGAAGTTATCCCAATGACTACCAAATTCTATCACACATGCACGAAGCATATCCTCCAACACTTGGATCGTTCGCTCAGACTGACCATCGGTCTGAGGATGGAACGCATTACTAAGGTCCAACCTAGTACCCAATTCCGCATGCAATGTTTTCCAAAACTTAGAAGTAAACTGAGTACCTCTATCTGATATGATGGAGAATGGAACCCCATGCAACCGAACAATTTCTGAGATGTAAAGTTTGGCTAACTTCTCTGCATTGTAGGTCACCTTGACCGGAATGAAGTGAGCAGACTTAGTTAACCTATCAGCAATCACCCAAATGGAGTCATACTTGCCCATTGTCTTTGGAAGACAAACCACGAAGTCCATTGCGATTCTCTCCCACTTCCATTCCGGAATGGGCATTCTCTGAAGGGTCCCTCCAGGCCTCTGGTGTTCATACTTCACTTGCTGACAGTTTGGACAATTGGCAATAAAATCAACAATATCACGCTTCATTCTACTCCACCAAAAGTGTTGCTTTAGGTCACGATACATCTTGGTTGCACCAGGATGTATAGAATACCTTGAACTATGAGCCTCTGTCAGAATAGTGTTGATCAAATCATCGACGCGGGGTACACATACCCTTCCCTTAATTCTCAAAAAACCTTCCTCATCGATTTGTGCTTCCTTAGCCTCTCCTCGCAACACTTTATCTCGGATCCGGATCAATTTCTCATTATTAAACTGCTTTCCCTTAATCTTGTAAAGGAAGGAAGATCTTGCCTCCACACAAGCCAAAAATCCTCCCTTCTCATTTACTTCTAATCTCATAAGGTCATTAGCCAGAATCTGAACTTCTCTAGCCAATGGGCGTCTTAGAAACTTGCAAGTGAGCTAGACTTCCCATGCTTCCTGCCTTTCTACTTAAAGCATCTGCCACAACATTAGCTTTTCCCGGATGATACAAGATTGTGATATCGTAGTCCTTCAGTAGTTCCATCCATCTCCTCTGTCTCAAGTTCAAATTCTTCTGAGTAAAAACATACTGTAGGCTACGATGATCCGTATAGACCTCACACTTAACCCCATATAAATAGTGCCTCCATTGCTTTAATGCAAATACTACCGCGGCCAACTCCAAATCATGGGTCGGGTAATTGCATTCATGCACCTTTAATTGCCTTGAAGCATAAGCAATTACATTCTTTTCTTGCATTAGCACTGCACCCAAAGCCGAATAGGATGCATCACAATAAATAATGAAATTCTTGCCTTCCACTGGCAAGGTAAGAATTGGTGCAGTAGTCAACAAGGTCTTGAGATTCTGAAAGCTTTCTTCGCACTCATCCGACCAAACAAATGGGACATTCTGCTTAGTCAAGCTTGTCAATTGGGAAGCAATAGAAGAGAACCCCTTAACAAATCGGCGGTTGTAGCTAGCTAAACCAACAAAGCTCCTTATCTCTGTAACATTTGTAGGTCTCTTCCAATTTTTCACTGCTTCAATCTTAAATGGATCCACCATCACTCCATCCTTAGAAACCACGTGTCCCAAGAAGGACACTGAATCTAGCCAAAACTCACACTTGGAGAATTTGGCGTAAAACTTTTTCTCCCTCAACAACTCCAATACAGTTCTCAAGTGCTTCTCATGTTCTTCCTTGCTCTTTGAGTATACCAGTATATCATCAATGAATACAATGACAAAGAGATCCAAATACGGCTTAAAAATCCCATTCATCAAGCTCATGAAAGCGGCAAGGGAATTCGTAAGCCCAAAAGACATCACTAAGAACTCATAATGCCCATACCTGGTCCGAAAAGCAGTCTTGGGCACATCCGTTGCCCGTATTTTCAATTGATGATAACCAGATCTCAAGTCGATTTTTGAAAAGGTACAAGCACCTTGTAACTGATCGAACAAATCATCAATGCGAGGAAGAGGATACTTGTTCTTAATAGTTACCTTATTCAGTTGTCTATAGTCTATGCACATCCTAAAAATTCCATCCTTTTTCTTCACAAACAAAACCGGAGCACCCCAAGGGGATGCACTTGGTCTAATGAAGCCTTTACTTAACAACTCTTGAAGTTGGGCCTTTAACTCTCTTAACTCCGCGGGAGCCATTCTATAAGGGGGTATAGAAATGGGGCGAGTACACGGTTCTAGATCAATGCAAAAATCGATATATCTATCCGGTGGCATACCAGGAAGGTCTGCAGGGAACACATCCAGAAACTCACGGACTACTGAAACCGACTCAATCGAAGGTACTTGGGTAGTGTCATCCCTGAGGTGTGCCAAGAACGCTAAACACCCTTTACGAACCATTTTCTTAGCACGAAGAAAGGAGATGATACGAACTGGAGTGGAAGTGTAGTCACCCTCCCACACTAACAGATCTGTCCCAGGCTTGGCTAACGTCACGGTTTTAGCATTACAATCCAATATTGCAAAATTTGGAGAAAGCCAAGTCATACCCAGAATTACATCGAAGTCAACCATTTCTAAGATAACCAAATCTACATAAGTGTTGCTCCCCACAAAAGTCACCAAACAAGACATATATACTTTTTCAACTATCACATACTCACCCACCGGAGTAGACACACGAATAGGTATGTCAAGCAATTCACAAGGTAAATTAAGACCAGTAGCAAATGAGGAAGATACAAATGAAAATGTGGAGACAGGATCAAATAATACAGAAGCCATGCAATCACAAACCAAAAGATTACCTGTGATAACAGCATCAGATGTCTCCGCTTCAGATCTCCCAGGGAAAGCGTAACAACGGGCCCTATCGCCTGTCTGCTCGTTGCCCCTACCATGTTGTGCTGTAGTGGCTCCAGTTTGCCCATCACCCCGGCCGTTTTGGTGACCACCATTACCTCGACCACCACGTCCTCCAGAATAACGGCCTCTACCATGACCACCTCTACCTCTAGCTATTGGGGGTCTATAATTCTGTTTTGGACAATTCCTCCTAATGTGTCCAGTCTCCCCACATCCATAACACTCTCTGGAGTCAAGCATAGGTCTCTCAGAGAAGTGTTGACCGGTCTGAGGTGGACCCCCAACTACAGTCTGTAGTGAAGACTGAATTGGTCGGACTGAGTAACCTCCTGAACCCTGTCCTCTAGAGTAAGAACCATTAAACTCACCTCCCTTTCAAAACCTTTTTGATGTCGATGCCATGGTGAAGTCATCTGGCTTCACTGCTTCCACCTCTATCACGAAGTCTACCATTTCTTGAAAGGATTTTGCCGTAGCCGCTACCTGTACGGCTGAAATCCGCAATTCTGACCTCTACCCCTTCACAAAACGGCGAATCCGCTCTTGTGGACTGAAACAAAGTTGGGTGGCATACCTGGATAATGCACTAAACTTAGCCTCATATGCAGTAACCGACATCCTACCTTGCTCTAGGCTCAAGAACTCATCTCTTTTCCTATCCCTCAAAGTCCGGGGGATATACTTCTCCATAAACAAGCTAGAGAATGATGCCCAAGTCATAGGTGGTGCCTCTGTTGGTTGACACTCAACATGTGACCTCCACCACATTTTGGCGTTCCCTTGAAACTGATAAGTCACAAACTCAACACCAAACCGTTCTACTATACCCATCTTGTGTAGTAGCTCATAACAGTCAACCAGAAAATCGTAGGCATCCTCAGATTCAGCACCCTTGAAGACTGGAGGTTTCAATTTCAAGAACTTACTGAAAAGTTGATGCTGATCATTTGTCATTATAGGCCCTGTAGTCAGACGAGGAAACGTGCCTATTTCCAATGAGGCATCCATGCGGGGAGCCACAGTAGCTGCATATTGTACCTCCGGAACCTGAGGTGCTGGTGCAGAGAACACTGGAGGTGTCTGGCCCTGATCAGATAACCCACTAAGATAAGCAAGAACCTGATTGATCATCTCTGGGGTAGGTTGGGGTGGCAATTCCTCATTCTGTACTTGTTTATTCTCCCCTTACTCACCCTCTCTTATCACTTCCTCAGTCGGTGGAGGAGTCACCGCCCTAGTACCAGATGGGCTAGGTGCTTGTCCCCTTCCTCTAGAGGACGTCCTCCCGCGACCTCTACCACGGCCTCTAGCCACTGTTCCTCTCCCAGCAACAACCCCAGTGGCTGGCTCAGACGCATCCTGTCTTGCCGGTGTTGGTGTTGGTGCAGTCGTTGCTCTAGTTCTAACCATCTGCGAAATAGAGTGAAGAAGGTCAGATACCAATTTGTATCACCTGGATACCAATTGGATCCAAGTAATAGCACGAAAGAAAGAAAGAAAGAATGAAATTTTACTAATGTCTTATAGCCTCTCAAAGAAAAGTAAAGGCGTCCCCCTACCGTTCCTTAAGACTCTTCTAGACTCGTTCTTGTGTGATGAGACCAACGAACCTAATGCTCTGATACCAAGTTTGTCACGACCCAAAACCGAGCCGCGAGTGGCACCCACACTTATCCTACTATGTGAGCGAACCAACCAATCTAAACCCAAACATATTGAACAAAATACAATGCGGAAGACTTAAACTCATTAATGAAAATCAATTCAATAACTTCTAAAATTCAACAACTATTATTCCCCAAAATCTGGAAGTCATCATCACATGAACATCTATCCTCAAATTACTAATCTAAGAGTATCTAAGAAGCTAAAATACATAAAAAGCTAGTCCATGCCGGAACTTCAAGGCATCAAGACATGAAGAGGAAGATCCAGTCCAAGCTAGAAGCATTAGCTCACCTTGAAATCCAAAGTAATGAAGACTGGCTAGAGTTGCGGTGAGTTGAAGACGATGGTATTTTGCTGCACTCCACAAATAACAAGAAAGAAACATACAAGTACGGGTCAGTACAAAACACGAGTACTGAGTAGATATCATCGGCCAACTCAAAATAGAAAACAGTATATATCAGATAATATCATAAATCAACTACAATACTCAACATGTAGCAACAATAATACTAATAATCATTAATAAGTACCGCCAAGTTCACACATGAGGACTCAAGCCTCAATACCATACTCATTTGGGAATTAGGTTCATTAGATTGAGTATATTAACATCTTTTAAGATTCATTACCTTTATTTCTTGTGTCGGTACGTGACACTCCCTCCCCTACTACTATGTGTCGGAATGTGACACTCCGATCCCCTAATTCTACGTTTCGGTTCGTGACACCCGATCCCCTAATTCTACGTGTCGGTTCGTGACACCCGATCCCCTAATTCTACGTGTCGGTTCGTGATACCCGATCCCCTAATTCTACGTGTCGGGTCGTGACACCCGATCCCCTAATTCTACGTGTTGGTTCGTGACACCCGATCCCCTAATTCTACGTGTCAGTTCGTGACACCCGCTCCACTAATCTCATTCTCTTAATTAATCAATCTTTCTTTTATACCAAGGCATCATCAATCTCATTACTTTAGTTCATCAAGCCTTCTCTTATACCAAGGCATCATCAATCTCATTACTTTAGTTCATCAAGCCTTCTCTTATACCAAGGCATCATCATTAACAAAGAGATTAGGGTTTTTCATGATTTATGATTCAATAGCTTCATCATGCTTATTTTATCACAATTATATAATCACATTCATGCAAGCTTATAATTAAGCATATAGCAGGGTTTACAATACTACCAATACATATCATTCGCTATTAAGAGTTTACTACGAATAGCATAAAACCATAACCTACCTCCACCGAAGATTCGTGATCAAGCAAGCAATTTCCCAAAGCTTTGTTTCCTCTTCGTTTCTCCTCTTTCTCGTTCGTCTCTCCCTCTTCTTGTTCTTTCTATTTTTCTTATTCAAACCCTCTTTTTTTTACCCTAATTAGCATATAATTAAGTATAAAATGAGGAATTAACCACTAATTAACTCAAGGTTATCTCTTTTAACCCTCAAGTAGTTAAATTATTAACATTAACCCACTAACTTTATAATTAAAGCAGGAATAGTCCAAAACGCCCCTTAAATTACTTAACAGAAATCCGACCCAGCCTGGGATTACGCAACCTGTGACGGTCCATCATGGCTTTGACGGTCCGTCGTGCAGGTCCGTCACAAAGTTCAGAGGCTTAATTTATGTGGAGATGTGTGACGGTCCGTCGTGCCCACGACGGTCCGTCCTGCCATTCCGTCACAAAGTTCAGAGAGTCGATTTCAGTACCCAAATTTCAGAATTCTAAGTGTTTTGGAACGAGACCCCCTCGACGGTCCGTCGTGCCCATGACAGTCCGTCGTGGGGTCTCTCGTCTCAGCCAGTTTTTCCAGAAATAAAATCTGCTGCTCAAAATGACTAAACAGGTCGTTACATGTCTATAATATAAGCCAAAACAATGGAGTATCTGAACCTAATAACTACTTTCATTTGACACCTAATAACGTATATCATCAAATATAAATAACAGACAGTATAAATGGTACACTAAAGTTTCTCCAACTCTTAATCATGATGAAGTCTTCCACATGCCAAATATTTTAACAACATTGGTATCTTTTGTAAAGTTTCTCCAAAACCTGATCATGATGAAGTCTTTTGCATTCCAAATATCTTAACAGCAATTGAGTCTTTGTATTAAGCTCAATCAACAATTGTTTGTCTTCCAGACCACATAATACCTTATTGTTAGTCTCTTGAGCTATATGTCTGCATAGCACAATACTTTTTTAAGGAACAAATTAAACAATATTTGACAAGTACTTTAAACCCAATAAACATAAAATAGTCTTACACACTCTTTGAAGATAGTGTGGAATTAAACAACAAAGTATGCACTGAACAATTTGGTGGTTATCCACATTATAGGATTACTCATTGACCTAAGAACTTTCAGATGTGAACTTCTAAGCCAAAAGAGGAAGGAAAAGTGAAGAACCTGTAAACAAATTTAAATTAAGAGCCACAAGATAAATCCTTGAGAATCTCAACAATCTACGAACATTTGAGAAAATATAATCTGCAAAAGAGGTGTTGTGACGAAAAGATGAAACCGAAAATCTAACAATAAAGAACACCAAGTTAAACGTGAAAAACCCCTTCAAACCGAAGGTAACCACCACGGGATAGACAAGATCCAAATTGTTTCACTATACCAATAAGAGGGTTACAAATATTCTTCTAATGTCTACACAACAAGTTCCAAAAAAAACAAACAATAGTTACACCAACAAAAGATAAATAGAAAGAAACACCACCCAAACTCAATTTCTGTTCGGGGCCTAAAACAGGATCTTACTGACCTCCGAATCCGATCTCTACCATTAAAATCAGCCACCATTATGTCAGAAACACTGAGTACAAATTTCAGCTCGATCCAACGGTTAGTTAATCAGAAAACACAATCTGAACGTTGTTGGTCGGAGAAAAAGACTGCAGCAAAAGAACCCTTTTCCTTCTCTCTTTTCTCTTGTTGAAAGCTCCCTCAAAAACATCTCTTATATTATAATGTCTTTCAAAGACAATATCAATGAGCAATTGATTCTCTCTAGATCATCCTTTATTTATAGAGTTGTGCTTTTCCTTACAGAGCCAAAACCAACTACAAATAGGGTTACAATTCCAATCTTTTTCCTAATAGAATTGGAAACCAAATAAAGAGAACAATTTGAATCATTTTCCAAGAAATATCCTTATCAAACCAAACTCTGTTTGAAACATTACCATCCAAAGCAAAAACAGGAGAAGAAATTTATAACATAAGCAACAGTGTTAAGTGCTTCAGCCCAAAAAGAATTTGGAAGTTTAGCCTCTGAAAGCACACATCTAATTCTCTAGACTAAAGTTCTGTTCATCCTCTCTGTCAAACCATTTAATTTAGGAGTCTTTGGAGGAGTCTTCTGATGATGAATTTCTTGCGATTTGCAATAGTTATCAAAGGGACCAATATACTCACCACCGTTATCAGTGCGAATACATTTTAATTTCTTTAACGTTTGTCTCTCAGATAAGGCTTGAAACTATTTAAACACATCAAACACTTGATCTTTGGATTTTAAAGGATATACCCAAATCTTGGGAGAATGATCATCAATGAAAGTAGCAAAGTAAAGTGCACCACCTTTCGACTTCACTTTGAGAGGACCACAAAATCTAAGTGTACACTACACCATTTTCGGCCTACAGCAACACCACGTAAGTGTAGCCTAAACTAGCAAAAAGTGTGGAATTTGATAAAAGGCTACACTTTTGGACATTCAGCAACACTTTTTAGGGGCTGGCCAAAAGAAGCGTAACCTTTGACGTTAGGCAACACTTTTTAAATGTTGCCATTTTTGGCAACACTTATAAAGCGTAGCCAAATAGGTATAAGGGCACGCTTTGAAGACGTGCATTAACAACACCTATTTTCTGTTAGACTACACTTAAAAATGTTGCCTTTTTAGATTTATTGGTCACACTTAAAAAGTGTTGCCTTTTATTGGTCATCTATTGCAACACTTCCAAAGTGTAACTTTTTATCTACCTAGAGCAACACTTACAAAGTGTAACTTCAACATTTATAAGCCTACATGTAGCACAAATATATATAATATATTCACATACATACAAGTGACATAAAACACAAAATGAACTAATTAATTATTAAATTGAAGCTATATATTTCAAATAAACTTCGAGAAATATTTCATGTACAACCAAAAGATAGTATGTGTTGTGTACATACCCATACTTATACATCAATATTCTAAATGTGTACACAATAAATCAAATATGTATTTAAACTTTTACAATAGTTCAAAAACTCTTTATCATCCACTTCAAATTTGATCACCTCCATTTCCCTACACAAATAAGATATTGGCAATTATATAGAAGAGGTAAGAAGTTTAGATGGCAACAATATAGAGAGGCAAGAAATCCAGCAGTTACAGAAAATTAGATTGCATCTTTTGATGTTCAAAGTAGATGCCTACTTGTCGTTGATGTTCAAAGTAGATGATCTTCCCTTGGGTGTCTAGAATTCCAGACGTTAACTGCTTGAATATCAATTCCTCTAGTAAACAAATCTGTTCCATCAAGAAAGAACACAAAATTAAGAAATTTAACAATTAATCAATTTGAAATTTCAGCTGTAACGGAAAGCGTGACGGACCGTCGTAGCCATGACGGTCCGTCCTACATGTTCGTCATGAAGATCATAGAAGTAGCAGAAGAAACTTGCAAGAATGGGACGACGGAGTCCACGACGGCCCGTCATGACCACGACGGATGACCACGACGGCCCGTCATGACCACGACGGCCCGTCATGACCACGACGGTCCATGCTCCATGATAGTACTGTTGTTATGTACTTATATTTTTTTATAATGGTAAAAACATTTTCACCAGAACATAAATCAATCATTTAGTATCACAGTTCATGGGTATTACGAATAATAACATGATAATTGTTCAAGGAAAGATCAAGTATCACAGTTCCACAAACTTTCGGGACATAGAATTCACTAAAGGAAATCACAGAGTATCAAAAAAATGAGTTTACAATTAATAATGATGGAGTTGGATAATAATTCGATTAAATCCCATCACATACAAACACAATATAAAAGATCTAGTCATAGAGAACTCAAGACATAATCTCGGATTCACAGCAAAAACATACATTAGGTCAACTTATCAAGAAAAATACAGATTATGTAGATGTAAGAAGAATCACAAAGTAGTACAAGTCTGCATAATTCTAATTAAAATACAAATGTAATAACACTTACTGGAACATGATAGCCACATCCAAGTAATCTTCTATCCAAAGTGGCATGAAACAAGTCAATACTAAATGCGGAGAAGGTGATATAAGTAGAACATGCTCTAACTTTACAAGGTACTTTATGTAGAATGGTTAAAATATAAGTAGATTTTAATAGATAAGGTTATTCTCAATGTCAATACCACGGCCCGTCATGACCACGACGGCCTCTCATGACTACGACGGCCCGTCGCGAGGTCCACGACAGCCCATCGTGAGGTCCATGACGGCTCGTCGTGACCACGACGTCGCGTCGCGAGGTCCGTCGACCCAGCCGTGTTTTGACAGATTTCCTATAAACAAATTTTTGAAGCTTTTTCTTTTAATTTTCAAAGGAAATCTGATGGAATAGTAGTTTACCCAGAAATCTTTGAAGAAAATCGTCTTCTTCAGCTCTCCAATCTTGAACAACGAAGCTGAGAGGAAAATTGGTACTTACGCTTGATGAAGTTTATTTTGAGCTTCAGTTCTTCAATCTTCAGCTCTTCTCTTCAGTCTTCAACGTCCTCTCTTCGATCTCCATCTTCTACTCTTCGATTTAAAGTTTTGGAGAAGAAAAATTATGTGCTTTTTCATATAGGAAAGAACCTGCGTTGTATTCTACTCTTCAGCTTTGGCCAAAAATAATGGGAGGGGGAGTTGAAAATGTTGGAGGGAATCAAATATTTTAGTGAAATATTTGAAAATGTTGGAGGGAAACTATAGGCAACACTTCTATATTGTTGTTTTTACAATTATAAAAATAGGACCCTTTAAAAGTGTCGCCATATATATACATAATTGTTGCCATTTATTTCATACTATGAAAATGCTTATAAAGTGTAGTCTATATCATTAAATGGTACACTTTATAAGTGTTGCCAATATTATCGTTGCGAATAGTTAAAAAATTAGGCTTCATTTAAAAAGTGTTCCCAAAAATATTTTAGGCAACACTTTTCAAGCGTTGCTCAGATTTAGTGTAGCCGTAGGCCTAAAATGGTGTAGTGGTACTAGCTCCAATAGCTCAGACTTTCTTGAAGGAGGATGACTGTGAAAAGAAATTCTATTTTGTTTCCCTGCTAAGCAATGAACACATTTTTCACCTTTGTTTGTTTGATACCAGCAAGCAAATTCTTCTTAGCCAAACATGTGATCCCCCTCTCGCTCATATGACTAAGTCTCTTGTGCCACAATTCTGATGAAGTCTCGTTCTTCACCAAATTTATAGAGTCACCAAGAATTGATCCTTGTGTCACGTAAAAATTTGAATGTTTTATTCCTCGAGCTAAAATAATTGAGCCTTTGGTGAGCTTCCATTGGCCATTGAACAAGTCATTATGACAGACATCATCATCTAGTTGTCCTACAGAGATAAAATTTATCGGAATGTCTGGAGCATGCTTGAAAAACTGAAGGACCAACGCTGAACCAGTATTGGTTTTCAAACAAATTGTGCCAACACCAAACACCTTAACCTCACCAACATTACCCTTCTTTAACACCTCAGAGTTAACCGAAGTATAAGATGAAAAGAAGTCTTTTGTTGGTGTGACATGTGATGTGGCTCCAGAATCTACTATCTAACTTGTATCTTGAGATACAAAATTGATGACGTCTTTATCACAAGCGAAAAATGGTCATCTTGGACAACAGCAACAACATCATTTTCATTATTGTCTTCCTTTTTCCCTTCTTTAAGGTCTTGATTCAATTGTTTGCAAAATCTTTTAATATGTCCTTTCTTTCCACAATGATAACATATAATATTTGGATTCTTGAATTCTCACTTGCTTCTTCTTTTACCTCTACTCCTCAGATCTCTTGTCTTATGTCTCCCTCGATCTAATGTAATAGAACATCTGAATGTGAAGATGTGTCTTGAGATTTTCTTTTAACCTCTTCATTCAATACACCACTCTTTGCATATTCCATGGTCACCTTTCCACCAGTGGCAGAATTTGTTAAAAAAACACGAAGAGTTTCCCAAGAATCTGGTAGAGTATTAAGAAGTCAAAGTCCTTGTATTTCATCATCAAAACTAACAATCATTCTTGATAGCTGATCAAGAATACCCTGAAAATCATTTATATGATCAAGAATAGGATTGCCTCCTTGTATTTAAATGTCATTAATTGTTTTAACAATAATAACTTGTTATTGCCAATTTTTGAAGCGTAAAGCTTCTCCAACTTTTCCCACAATGTTCTAGCATGTGTCTCATTCACAAATGGTTGCGAACATTATCTTCAACCCATTGTTTTATATATCCACATACTTGGTGGTGCTCAAATTTCTAATTTTTATCGATCACATTCTCGGGTTTATAAGCAAAAAAAATCAAAAGATGCATCTTCTTCACAAACAGTAGATCTTTCATCTTGGTTTTTCATATGTTGTAGTTTCTTCCGTTTAGACATTCCATCTTGCTCATATTCCCCTCCATATAGATAACCTTAGCTCCGATACCAATTGTTGTGACCAAAAGATGAAACCGAAAATCTAAGAATAAAGAACACCAAGTTTAACGTGGAAAAATCCTTCAAACCGAAGGTAACCACCATGGGATCGACAAGATCCGAATTGCTTCACTATACCAATAAGAAAGTTACAAATATTCTTCTAATGGTTACACAACAAATGTTGGGTTTTATTTGCCCTAAACTTCTTACCATAAATAGGTTTTCCTTTTAGGAAAATATTTTGGATTGACTAATCTTTTTCTTGTACAAAAAGGTTTAGGAATCTATAAATAGAGGAATGTTGCTTCTAACTTAATCAGCATTCACAATGTAGTCTTAAAGGCTTTGAGAGTTTTGGTTAAGGGGAGAATTCATGGGTCACAAGCTTGATACGTTATCACTTGTCTGAACCTCTCATGTACTACGAGTGAATTGGTTGAGGTTGTTACTCTCTGTAATTTATACTCTCATATTTAGTAGATTTCTCATCTCCTTTGTGGGCGTAGGTCGATTGACCGAACCACGTTAAATTTTTGGTACTTTTGGTATATTTCTCGTTGTCTTCTTACTCGTGATCTTTCGAGGTTTGGTTTGCTAGCTTCTACATTTACACCTACTTATTTTTGGTCCTAACAAGTGGTATCATATCCAGATTCAATGATGGAGTCAGGTTCAGTGGTTCGATAATCGATGATTGGACCAAGTTAGAAATAGGTGTTCATATTGGCGGTGTAGTTCTAGCTGCAACCTTTTTTACAGTATTGAAGATTTTGTTGGAGAAATTGTTTCAGTGAGGTTCTCTGTGTTGAGACATAAATTTTGCAAAGGAGATTATGGAGAGGAAAAACAATTTGTTGAAGATTAAGTGAAGAAAGTGGACAAATTTATTTTGTTAGAAATTTAGGCTAAGGAGGAGATTTGTTGGGTTTTATTTGCCCTAAATTTTTTACCATAAATAGGTTTTCCTTTTAGAAAAGATTTTGGTTTGACTAATATTTTTCTTATAGGAGAAGGTTTAGAAATCTATAAACAGTGAAATGTTCCTATTAACTTAATCAACATTCACAATGTAGTCTTAAAGGCTTTGGAGTTTTGGTTAGGGGGAAAATTATGGGTCATAAGCTTGATACGTTATCACTTGTGTGAACCTCCCATGTATTCCAAGTGAATTGGTTGAGGTTGTTTATCTTTGTATTTTATACTCTCATATTTAGTGGATTTCTCATCGCGTTTGTGAACGTGGGTCGATTGATCGAACCACATTAAATCTTTGTGTCTTTTGATATATTTCTCGTTGTCTTCTTACTCGTGATTTTTTGAGGTGTGTTTTGCTAGCTTCCGCATTTACACCTACTTATTTTCGGACCTAACAAGAGGAACATTGTCACTTTTAAATTATTTCTCCACAAGACTACAAAACTTTGTTGGACTCTATACTTACAAGATCACATGCTCCAGTTGCCACTTTCATTTTTTGATAATTTTATATGACCCTTATCCATTGTTTCCTCTTAACAAACAAGGTGAGTATTCATTTTGGTGTCTCTAAATTAAATATGTTCATAACACTCGAATCAGTGAGATCCGATATCATGAGTTTATAACACAGAGGTAACTAAAAGACATAAGAAGAACGGAATGTATAAATTAACATTGAGATGTATTTTAATTGTTCTAATCCTTCAAACCTAGGTAAATCAACGAAAGAATGTGATGTCAAAAAAGTTCTCTTGTACTCCTTTTAACTTTTCATAACATATTAGTTATAACAATAAGAACAGTGACATATCCAACGTAGTTCCATAAATGAAGTATGGAGAGGATAAGATGATGCAAATCTTACCCTTATCTTTGTGGATGTAGGGAGGTCATTATGATAAACCTTCAGCTCCAAAAGTGAAGCTATTTCAGAAAGAGTTACAGGAACAAAAATAATGACGGAAAATATCAGCTACAGATAGCAAAAAGACATCAAAGGAAAAAAAACTAAGCTATTATTAAAAACTACTACTAAATAAAGACAAGAAAGTATGAGGCTAGACCTTGCATGTCCCACTAACAGGCGACCATGTGCATCTTTATACTAACACGCTATCCTAAATAACTTGATTGTATAACATTTTTTACTATCATTGCAATAAGCAAGTAGCATTTAACATATTTAAACTAGTGTTATAAGTTAAATTGAGACTAAGGGCATCATTTTTAATGTAATTTAATTTTTCAAAAAAATCTAATTCTTATACTCTGAACAATAGCAAAGGATCTGAAGATTAAAGATTGAGAAGATCCCAAGAAGAAATTAACATTGTTAAGAGATGTGAGTTAAAAAAGTTTAATAGCTGAAATTGATTATATTTGTGCTAGAATGATGAATCCAAGATGAGCAATTCGAATGGGTTTGATTATTTACTCAAGTCTCAGTGCAGGAAAAAAATAAGAATGGAAAGCTAAGAGTCAAAAAGAACCAGAAAGCCATCTAAATTAAAATAAATAAGTAGGAGAACAAGTGAACAATACATTTCTATCTTGCTTAGACTCTTCAAAACTTTCAATGGGTACGTGTATCATTCTCCAAATCTAGTGTAGTTTTCTGGAGAATCTGATATACTTCTAGAAAATCCAACATGAATGCAGCATAGAAAGTGAAGATATTGTGCAACTTAGACAATAATGCAATAGATTGTTAGAGTGGACAGAGAGCTAGTATTGGCACCTCTGAGGCTTTGAAGATTATTCTAATACACCATTGAGTTGTGATACTATACATTTATCAGATATTGGGAAAATATAGCATTGCAGGGACGATCTAAGGTTTTGACCTTCTACAAGCACAACTGCACAAACACAACTAACAACCTCAATTCATATGCAAGGACCAAAAAAAATGTAACTTTTGAAAAAAGTTGTACTGAACATAACTAAAAGAACACTCATTTATACATTATGAAGAATTTTATGTCTAACAGTACAAGATCTCAATTATGTTTTATAGTAAAAAATAAAATAAAGGAGAATGAACCTGCTACCTTTGGTCGAACAAATCCTTGAACAACGAAGACCTACATCGATAAATATTATTTCAGGCAACAATAAGTTAGGTATAACAAAAACATTCTCCATAAACAAATAGATGATTGAAATAAACATGAAAGGATATCTGAGAGGCAAAATAGTTGCAGGCAACTATAAAACTTTAAGCATTGGTTAGCTTGATGTTTACCACTTAGACATATTTTATAATAGAGAAATCATCAATGAACTTTTCCCCTACCTTCCGAGAAACCTACTTGATCGAAGGAAAATTAAAAGAAAAAAGTTTCCAAGTACTCTAACTATTGAATGCAAACTTTTGAATTAAAAGAAAAAGACTAATGAATGCAATCCAAGCAATCGAGCTGCAAGACTGCTACATCATAATACATCTTAAGCTTGCATGGATGTTTACAATTGCCAAATCTTATGACATCAGCTACATATGTTTAATTGCTAATATCATCATGTGTTTACTTATTGGCATCGCACACCAAATTATCACATCAATGATACCGTGGAAAAGACACCATGGATAGCTCGTTTTCTACCAACAGACTGAGAAATCTTATCACCTCAAATGTTTTGCAGCAGAAATTGTACACAAATTTAGCAAGTTAACAACATTTAGCCCAAAAGAAATCAGAAGAGCGATAGAAGAAAATATAATATCTATGCAAGTAACTACTATTCCATAAAAAAATGCATCTCTGTACTAGCATGTGGACAGAGTGGAAACGTGAAAACAGAACGCGGACGCAATCATGCAGTGGCTTCAGTAAGAGAGTTCACAAGGGTCTCACCCACCTCAATTTTGCAAAAGGGACATGAATTTTTGAATTTAAGCCACTTATCCACGCAGTCCTTGTGGAATAAATGAGAATAGGGTAACTCCCTCATCTCATCATTGTTCACATACTTTAATTTTCCAAGCAAATGCCACATGCCTTTTAAACCAAAGTTAAAAAAGATTATTCAGATGGACTGGTTGAAGTATGCCATCAAACAATAGAAAATGAGAAAATGAATTAAAAATAGTATGACACCAAACAATAGATAATGGAGAATATATTACATAAATCAAAGACATTGTGACAACAAGATTTTGCAAAAAGTTTTGTTTTGCAGAAGATTATTGGTCTAAGCATGTTATTTGTTGGGTTTAGCAATCTGTGAATGGGAAAAGAAAAGAGAGAATATGAAAAGTGAGGGAACTAATTTGGGGGAAAATGAAAAGTCATTTGCAAAGTGCAAATGAAAAGTCATTTCTCCCATATCGGCAAAAGAAAGTGAAATTGTTGTCCTTATATAAGGGAACACTTCCTTTACTTTTTAAAGAGCTAAGAAGAAGGTGCCCCCTCGCGCCATCGTTGTCGCTCGCTCGGCTTCGGATTTGATTGATAAATTTTTTGGACAAAATTTATTTGATCAAATTTTGTTAATTAAACAAATCATGTTAATATTATCTCTTATAAATTAATTAAGAACATCAGTTAATTAACAGAATTAATTCGCGTGTAACGGTAACATTCTGAAAAGTTGTTACTCTTTTCGAAAAGTCGTTACTTTCCGAAAAGTCGTTATTCTCCTAATAGACACATTTTTCGAAAAGTTATTTTTTTCAAAAGATACAACTTTCTGAATAAAATGGGTTTGAACAGATTTCTCTGAACAAACATGTTTCTTGCTGAAAATGGCTATAAAAGGAAGTCATTTGTTGTTTTTTCAAATACTGAAAATATTCCTTCTCTGCATGCATTCTTCTCTCTCAAAATAAAAGTGTCGATCGATTGAGTCTGTGTGACTTGTTGTTGTTCTTATGTTCGTTAAACATAAAGAAGTTTGAGGTACCGCTATTTCTTTAACAGGATTAATCCGTTTTATCTTGGGAGAAATTAATTCGTAACCTCGGGTACAGTGAGGTAATTAAATTTCTTAAGGAGACACAATAGTTTCTATGGACTCGGATTATTTTGTATTATGTTTTTTCATCTTATTTCTGTTTTTGTTTTTTCGCTAACCCTATAAATACAGGTTAATAACAATCTTAAGAAATTCAACAAGTTTCTGTATTTGAGGTTTCTGGAGATTAAAAATTTTATGATTTTCTACTCTTCTTGAATTTTAAAAAAAAAGTTTATTCGATTAATGATTAAAAGTACATAAAAACTTTATTGTTAAATCAAAAACACTCTGTATAAAGATTTGTTCTTTACTGTTAGCATTTCAAATACTAAAATTATCTTTTATTTGTGACAAAAAGAAAATGACTAATTCAAGTCAAGTGAATGTTGGAATAGTGAGTGCTGCAACAGTAAGTGTTGCAACAACATCGGTTGCACACAATTGTTCAAATGTTGCTTTAGCGCCAGCTGAGAAAGCTGCAAAGTTTTCTGGAGTCGACTCCAAGAGATGGAAGCATAAGATGTTCTTCTATCTCACTACGTTGAGTCTGGAGAGGTTTATTAATGAGAATGTTCCTATTATGCCGGGTGATACTCCGCCTGAAGAACAATTCTTGGTAACAGAAGCATGGATACACTCAGATTTTTTGTGTAAAAAATATTTTCTGAGTGGCCTACAAGATGATCTGTACAATGTGTACAGCAATGTCAAAACCTCAAAAGAACTTTGGGATGCTTTAAAAAAGAAGTACAAAACAGAGGATGCCGGAATGAAGAAGTTCATTGTGGCAAAGTTTCTGGACTGTAAGATGATAGATAGTAAGTTTGTCGTCAACCAAGTTCAAGAATTACATGTCATAATCCATGATCTTCTTGCTGAAGGTATAAATTTATTTAATGCATGTGTTACAAATATTAAGTTTTTCCTTAATCCTCACATAATCTTCAATGTAAGATTGATTGTGAACAATGTCTTTCAAGTGGCTGCAATTATTGAAAAGTTACCTCCATTGTGGAAGGACTTCAAAAACTACTTGAAACACAAACGCAAGGAGATGACTATTGAAGATCTCATAATAACGTTGAGAATCGAAGAGGATAATAAGACTGCAGAAAAGAGGTGACGTGGTAACTCAACAAGATCTGGAGTAAATATTGTTGAAGAAGATCCCACAAAAGTAAAGAAAAGAAAAAAGCATCTGGTCCAAAAGCAATCCTCCTAAGAAGAAATTCAATGGAAATTGTTTAAATTGTAGTAAACGTGGTCATAGGGCAACTGAATGTCGGGATCATAAGAAGGAAAAGAAAAAGAGGATCAATCAAACTTGGCTTAATCTAAAGGAGAAATGTACGACTCATGTGCAATGCTTTAGGAATGTAACTTTGTTGGAAATCCAAGAGAATGGTGGATATATTTTGGTGCCTCATGCCATGTTTGTGCCAACAAAGAATTATTTTCATCATATACTCCCGCACCTACAGATGAAAGTTGTTTATGGCAAACTCCGCTGTTGTAAAGGTGGAAGGAACTAGCAACGTCCTATTAAAGATGATATCAAGGAAGGTGGTGACTTTAAATAGGGTCTCGTATGTTTCAGAATTGAGAAAGAATTTAGTCTCAATTCCAGTTTTGACTAAGAATGAATTCAAATGTGTATTTGTTTCTGATAAAGTAGCAGTAAGTAAGAATGATATGTATGTAGGAAAAGGCTACCTTAGTTATGGCATTTTCAAACTCAATGTAATTGAAATTGATATGAATAATGATTTTGCTTCTTCTTTCTTGCTTGAGTCTAAATGTTTATTGGCATGAACATTTAAAACCTTGTAAAAACTGATTAACTTAAATATTTTACAAAAATTTGAGTGCAATAAATCAAAATGTCAAATTTACATTGAATCTAAGCATGCTAAGCATCCTTAAAAATCTGTTGAAAGGAATTCAAATCCTTTAGAATAGATTCACACTGATATTTGCGACTTGAAGTCAACACCATCACGTGGTGGAAAAAAGTATTTCATAACTTTTATTGACGATTGCACTAGATATTGTTATGTCTATTTGCTAAATGGTAAGGATGAAGCAATAGATGCATTTAGGCAATATAAAACTAAAGTTGAAAACCAGTTGGATAAAAATATAAAAATGATTAGAAGTGATAGAGGCGGAGAATATGAATCTCCATTTGCAGAAATATGTTTAGAAAATGAAATAATCCATCAAACTATTGCTCCATACACTCCTCAATCTAATGAGATTGCAGAAAGGAAAAATTAAACTTTTTAAGAAATGATGAATGCATTACTTATAAGTTCAGGTTTACCACGGAACTTGTGGGGGAATCTATCCTTACAGCAAATCAAATACTCAATAAAGTGCCTCACTCAAAGACACATGTTATTCCGTATGATAAATAAAAAGGTAGAAAACCCAACTTGAAATATTTCAAAGTGTGGGGGTGTCTAGCCAAAGTCCAAGTTCCTATACCTAAGAGGGTTAAAATAGGGCCTAAGACTATGGATTGTTTATTCATTGGATATGCCACAAATAGTAAGGCGTGTCAACTTTTGGTTCATAAATCCAAACGTCTGGATATTCATGATAATACGGTAATGGAATCAGATAGTGCTGAAGTTTCTGAACATATCTATCCGTATAAAACTAGACTTGAGTCATCTAATGGGAGGTCTAAACAACCCAGAGAAGAATCAATAGAGAATGAACCTAATGAAGAGAGTCCAAGATGCAGTGAACGTCAAATGACATCTACTCATTTGGATCTGATTTTGTAATATTTCTTCTTGAAAGTGAGCCTCAAACATTCAAGGAAGCAATGTTGTCTAGCGACTCAAACTCTTGGAAGGAGGCTGTCAATAGTGCAACTGAATCAACCCTAAGCAATCATACTTGGGAGTCTATTGATCTTCCTCCAGAAACAAACCCTTGGGTTAAAAATAGATCTTTAAAAGAGAGATGAAAGATGATGGAACTATTGAAAAATATAAAGCAAGACTTGTTGTCAAAGGCTTTAGACAAAAAGAAGGTCTTGATTATTTTGACACATACTCGCCAGTGACTAGGATTACATCAATTCGGATGTTAATTTCCATAGCTGCAGTATACAGTTTTGAAATATATCAAATGGATGTGAAAATTGTTTTTTTAAATGGAAAACTGGAAGAAGAAATTTATATAGAACAGCCTGAGCGTTTTGTAGTTCCTGATAAAGAAAAGAAAGTGTGCAAACTTATTAAGTCACTTTATGGACAAAAACAAGCACCAAAACAATGGAATGCAAAGTTTGATCAAACCATGTTGTAAAATGGATTTAAGATCAATGAATGCGATAAATGTGTTTACATTAAAGATACTCCAAATCAGGAAGTCATTGTATGCCTATACATGGATGACATGCTTATAATGAGCAACGACATTGCTAATATAAATGCTACTAAGTGTATGCTCGCTAGTAAATTTGATATGAAAGATTTAGGAGTTGCTGATGTGATATTGGGAATTAAAATTCTCAAAACTCATAACGGTATAGCATTGTCTCAAACTCATTATATTGAAAAGGTACTTGAAAAAATTCAAATATTTGAAGTTCAAAAGGGCAAAGACTCCAATTGATGTGAATCTTCATATTGCAAGAATAAAGGTGAAAGTCAGTCTCAATTGGACTATGCTAGAGTGTTGGGAAGCTTGATGTATATCATGAATTCTACACGACCAGACATAGCTTGCGCTATCTAAAAAACAGAGTCGATACACAAGTAATGCAAATCAAAATCATTGGTTGGCAATGAAGAGAGTTTTGGGATACTTAGATGACACTCAAAACTATGCTTTGCATTATAACCAAATATCCAGCAGTTCTTTAAGGATATAGTGATGCAAATTAGATTACTGGATCAACTAAAACAAAATTCACAAGTGGATACGTTTTTACTATTGGTGGAGGAGAAATATCTTGGAAATCATCCAAACAAACATGTATAGCTCGCTATACAAAGGAGTTTGGATTCATCGCTTTAGACAAGGAAGGTGAAGAAGCTGGACAACTTAGGAATTTCTTATAAGACATTCCATTTTGGCCCAAACCAATGGACCCTATTTGCATACACTATGATAGTCAAGCTGCAATAGGAAGGGCGGGAAGCATTATATATAATGGCAAGTCTTATCACATAAAATGAAGACATAATTCTGTGAGACAACTATTCTCTAGTGGAATTATTACAATTGACTATGTGAAGTCAAATGATAATATGTCGGATCCACTTACAAAAGGCTTAACTAGAGAGGAAGTTGAGAAATCATCGACGGGAATGGGACTATGGCTGAGAACAAGTCATCATGACGGTAACTCTACCTAGAAGACTGGAGATCTCAAGATCTACATTCAAGAAGATACAAAAAAGTCATTGATGACGGTTCAACATTATCAAAAATTATTTTATGGTCCATTCTCACGATGAGACAATGTTCAGTAACCAGAATAAAGACATAAGGACTTTTTAATGGTTTCTAAGTTTGATACAAGGTATATCAAATAGTGTATATATAGGATAACACATTTAGAAATCACCTATGCGAGTGAAATGTAGGTTTGCTTCAAGGAGAATCCGGTAATGCCAGTTCTCTAAGCACTTACTATCCGAGATGTGTTCATGGCTAAAACGAAAAAAATAATGAGAACTAAGAATAGTTCAAGGGTTGATTGTGTGACTTATGTTGTCTAGGTATACAAATCTCGACGGTTCAAAGATATCAAATCTACTGATTGACCGAGTATATATGATATATGTTCACTACGGAAAGTTTAAAGGGAAACCTACTTATCCAGATGCGATCAATCCTTACTTACAAAACACACAAGTTTTTCATGCATATGTTTTAACAATAGTCATTCCCCATTCATGTGGGGGATTTTTGGGTTTAGCAAAGTGTGAATGGGAAAATAAAATAGAGAATATGAAAAGTGAGAACTAATTTGGAGGGAAAATGAAAAGTTATTTGTAAAGTGCAAATGAAAAGTTATTTCTCTCATATCGGCAAAAGAATGGGAAATTGTTGTTCTCATATAAGGAAACACTTCATTTACTTCTTAAAGAGCTAAGAAGAAGGTGCCCCTTCGCGCCGTCGTCGTCGCTCAGCCTAGGCTTCGGCAGATGTGATTGATTGATAATTTTTTTGGACAAAATTTATTTAATCAAGTTATATTAATCAAATAAATCCTTTTAATATTATCTCTTATAAATTAATTCAGAACGTTTCTTAATTAGTTAATTAACAGAAATAATTTGCGTATAACGATAACATTCTGAAAAGTTGTTACTCTTTTCGAAAAGTCTTTACTCTTCGAAAAGCCGTTATTTTCCTAACAAACACATTCTCCGAAAAGTTATTATTTTTTCCAAAAGACACAACTTTCTGAATAAAACGGGTTTGAACAGATTTCTCTAAATAGACACGTTTCTTGCTGAAAATGACTATAAAAGGAAGTCATTTTTCGTTTTTGCAAACACTGAAAATTTTCCTTCTCTGCGTACATTCTTTTCTCTCAAAATAAAAGTTTCGATCGACTGAGTCTGTGTGACTTGTTGTTGTTCTTAAGTTTACTGAAGTTAAAGAAGTTTGAGGTATCGTCATTTCTTTAACAGGATTAATTTGTTTTATTTTGGGAAAAATTAATCCATAACCTCGGGTACAGTGAGGGGATTAAAATTTCTTAAGGAGACACAGCAGTTTCTGTGGAATCAAATTATTTTTTATTTTATCTATTTCATCTTATTTCTGTTTCTTTATTTTTCGCTAAGCTTATAAATACAGGTTAATAACAGTTGACCATGTCACTTAAAAATTAAGAATATTCTCAGCCCTTAGGCATATGAGAAGCGTTCTGACATTCTACTCATGATAGTATAAACTGCACAAAAACTTGAATATTGGGCTGCTCTCCTGTACATAGGTCAGTTCCAAAAATACTTATCAATAGACAATATAGCTATGAGAATCAT